>OZ018391.1:38194045-38443365 GCA_963969525.1 Ontholestes murinus
CCGAACGTAATGATTTCTGAAGAATTCACTAATCCTCCTCAGGTATAAATTCAGACCTTCAGTCGATTATATTTTCATTCTTGTGTCAGTTGCCGTACATATCTGGGTAAGTCATTTATATTTCATTATATTTATTATCATATTTCATTATATTTATTTTAGTAAGTGTTTTTATTTGAATTTAAAATCAATTTTATAATAAAGCTGTACTGAAGAGAGCGAAAGTTCGAAACACGTGTCTGCAGATGATTATAAACTTGAATGCTAGATTTTTTTAATTGCTTTTGCTAATTTAATTTAATGAAATCAGTTTAAAATTCATTTTTCATAATATTTCATGTTATAGTTACATTTAAACAATCTAAAGTACATTTTATCATTTATTAGTTTATTCAACAGAAATAATTTCATTCAAATTAGTGTTGCTTTAATAGTTGTACTATTTGTAACACGCAAATTAATTTGTATTATTCAATGTCTGTCGAAGTATTAGCTAGAGAAGTAGTTGTTTCAAATTAATTTGTTTTGTAGTCTTAGTAAGACTCATTGTTGTAGATTCACGAAATGTTTTCGTATTTTTAAATTTATTATTTAATTTTCTACAACGAACTAAAGGATTTTAATACATTTCATTATTCAATTAATCAAGTCACAGGGTGGCGAATATCAATAAAAGTATTCCTGTAACTTATTTCTAAGATTTCAAGTTATAATAAATAAATACACTAACATCGATTGGGTAAAGCACTTGTTAAGTTCCATAATATTTTTATTTTCAGTTACCTGACACGTGTTTCGATAATTCCTGATTATTTTCAAAGTACAAAACTAATTGATTGAATTACTGAAAACTGAAAATAAAAATATTATGGAACTTAACAAGTGTTTTACCCAATCAAATTTACATATCTCGTTCGATCAATATGACTATAGAAAACTGATACCCCTAGCTTCTATTTTTGTGACAGAATCCAATATAATCTGTGTCATTCAATTTTTTTTCATTTCAACGAACGAATGAATAAATAGATGGAGCTTATCTAGTCCTTTTTATTTGGAAAGTAGACCATACTATCCAGTATATGGTTACATTGTTTAGAGCATTACAAGCTTTTAGAAACTGGAGAAAACTTAATATAATATTTACACCCAAACAAGGTAATGAAGACTACACTCAGACCTATAAGCCTCATTTAGTTTTTGTTGAAAACATTGAAGAAGCTGGAGCTCAAAAGTAATGCAGCGCCCAGTAAGAAAAATGTTTTAAACGTGTTTGTATTAATCTATGTTTAGTTTTCATGTCAGAACAAACGATTACAATTTGGTGCATGTTGAACAAAAAATACTAACAAAAATTCAATAATTTGTTGGCCCGCCGCAGTTGTTGTAGCACTCTCTAACTCGGTGAGGCATATACCGAATCAAGCGGTCGATATCTTCTTGTGGCACAGATGCGCAATTAATTCAAAGTCCTTGATGTATGTGGCAATCGCTGAAGTGTTGTTCAAATGCAATCCCATATATTTTCTATTGTTGATAAATTAAGGTATCTTGCGGGCGAAGCTGAAAGCTCAACGCCAGAATTTTGTATAAAGTCTATGGTTTGATGGACCGTATGCGGCCTGGCGTTGTCTTGCTGAAAAACGGCGTTTGGATAGTCTCACAGTATGGTATTGTAACAGGTTGTACAACTTTAGCGATGTACCGTTGTGCTGTTAGATTACCCCTAATGAATACCAGGCGGGACCTACTATATTTTGCTTTTCACCCCGAAATCGACGGGCACTTGCCGCAAAGTGACGATTACGTATCGCAGTCAGTCTTAGGTACCGTTCTTGACCATCCTGTATAATCCTAGGCCTACCAGAACAGCTCTATTGTCGATAGTCATTTTCTTCAGACCATCTTCTCATACTCGCAGTACAGTTGAGGATGTAATTTCGAGTCTTTGGGCTATTTTCTTCAAACCGAAGCCCGCCTCTTCTATACCAATAATGCGATCTTTTTGAAAATTACTTAATTAATTAAATCGACGTGTTGCACCAATTCTAGGTATTTAAGCAAGGTTTTCCAATATACTGAAGTGCTTAGAAAGTATCAGAGTATAACAGGTCACTGGTTATTAACATTATTTGCTTTATTTTTCGGATAAGTGTAAAAAATCGTACACAAAAAAATTGAGATAAAGCAGTAAAAACGTTATCGCTTTTTTTCTTTCTAAGATGAATAAAACCTGCGTATTTGTTAAAACACATCTTATGGGTGTTGCATTACTTTTAAGCTTCAGTATATTAAGGACTGAATTCTATAACTATAATCGTATGACTCAAATCAACATTCGTTTATTATAGGACGTTAACTATATTATCATTTTTCTGCGCAGAGGCACTTTAAATAAAATGTCTGTATTGATGAAGGCTTCGACAAAGCCTTGTTAAACGTGTTAAGTGAATAAGTAAAACAAATGCTGGGGAACAGTATGTTCTCCCTTAAATTATTATAATGATTTGTAACGAGGTGTTTTTAGTCATCGACTATGCATATATATTATGCAAACTAATATAATAAGCGCATATTAGGTTAGTCTGCATAATACAAATACAGATATTGAAATAGTAGTTGTAATACTATACTTAATTTAGCTTTAGAGTTTAAATAGTTAGAAATAATATTCGACCATAACTTAAAGAGAAAATAATAATTTACAGAATATATAGATAGATTTTTAGCAATATCGAAGGCTTTTATATATGCAATAATTATAGGGAGATCTAGAGTTAAATTCTAAATTGCAATGAGCAAGCCTCAGTACATTCAAAGTCTAGAATAAACGAGAATCCCTACACTACTACAATATGTATTATCATTTCCTCAATCTCCATAGCTGACATATGAAGGCACTTGCTGCGTCTTAAGCTGAGTTGTCTCAACCCCAGGCTCTCATTTACATTTTAAGCCCTCTAAACAAGCATCCCCAAGAGTACCAACATCTAGCACCCAGACCGCCAACCAAACTACATTATACAATTTAAACGTATTCTTCTTTAATGTATTTAATCAACGCTCCTTCGATAAATTAATAAACAGTAAGAATTATTTTACTAGTACTACTAATAGATATTCATTTGTGTCCTAAAAATAACTAAAATTAGCATTCAAAATTTAAAAAAACATCAGCGTGCATATAGAGAGTAAAACTAGTCTCGATGTTCACAAACTTTCAAAGAGTATGCTTTTATTTTTCGCAACAATTGTTTCACCAACAATGGAAACTCTTTGAAAGTTGGTGTTTTAGTTACAATACCTAGCAGTGAATTTAAAACGAAATTTCAACAATTAAAAGCCAATACAATCAAATTACTAAAAACAAAGGATCTCATGCATTCATTGAAATTATGCTTTTATTTAACAACTACTTCTTAAAAATTCTAGAAAACTTGACTCTTAATGCAAATAAAACAATATGACGAAATATTCTCACTTGTGTTCACTAAAAAAATTGCAATATTATATCAATCTTTCTTGCATACACCTAATAACTTGACTAGCTTCACGACTGGACATTGCCTACTAAATAAATGTTTACACATGTAAGGAGTCTCTTTAAATCCCACTTGCAGAGGGTGCAAAGAATAAGTGAAGTAGGAACAGCTCTATGCTTTTGTCCTCTAACAACAAGAAAGATCACACTAGAAACGTTATGACCAAGATCCTGGACCTTGTATACTTCATCTTTAGCAAAATCCCACTTTATCTAAAAGTGACTGGATAGTTAGACCTTCTATTACTTATTTAAATATAGTGAGCAACATAAATGTATACAATGTTTCAAGGGAAATTGTGCAATAAAGTAAATACTCGCTAAGTTTTTGATATTGTGGTACAACAAAACCTACACAATAGACACATAATTTTAGATGCCTAATAGTTTTAGAAAAGTCAAAAGTAATAAAATCTAAATGAATTTTAATTAGGGAAATGATGTTATAGGTGCATGAATGTCACATCATACATTCCTTTCTCTTATCAAAGACATTTATTTCTAAATAGTTAAAATCAATTGTTAATTCGTTAATTGATTTATGTTTGTTTTTAAATATAATATCGGTTATCAAATTTGGGTTCTTTTTTTATTTTTATAGGCTGCTATTCTAGCAGCATTGATTATAAAAATTATCGTGCTTTTCATAAACGTAATATTTCCGGATTTGTAGCATTCTCGAAGTTTTTAATTATAATTCATATATAGTAATTTATCTCACAATGCAAAACATTAAAAGGAGTTTGCAAAAAATAAATCTAACATACTTAATAACCGTATAACCGCCAAATGGTATACAGTTTTCGTAATAATATTACGTAAAATGATTCTAAAGTTTATAAATGTAATATGTAAGTTATAAATGTAATAATTTAATTAATGCAATATTAGGATAAGAACATATGCTTTATTGATTCATAAACCAAATATATAATCTTAATTCATACCTAATAGAATAATGGAAATTACAACAAAAAAGCTTTAATGCATCTGTTGTTAAATATATTAAAAATATCCTAGAAACAATACTAAATTAGTAGAAGACTACGTCATATTGATTACTTTTGTTATTATTGCTAAGATATTATAGGACAAAGATGTTTGTACAAAAATAAGCTACAATTCAAACGAATGACGAAATATTATCTAAATCAACTCCAATTTAGTGTTCATTACCAATAATAATAGCCGTTAATAATAAAAATAAATTTTATTTATTTAATGTTTTGTTTAATGTGAAAATATTTCCATAATTAAAAACATAAAATTTAATGTAGGTCCTCGTTAGCAAAGAGCCACTTTTAAAATATCATACACATTGTACTACAATCATTAAAATAAAAACCATATAAAATATTTGTGTATTTGTGTAAACGTTAGATTTTTCATAAAATACATAGAACGTTATTTATAATCCTTTTCGCATTTATAAATAAAATATTTTGTATATTTTTCATGAATAAATAAAAGTTGAACTTTCATCACATATCCGCCTCATTCACCTCATTCACTCAATTTCTCAATGGCATTGTAAAATACCGGTGCAAATCCATTGTATTGTTGCTTATACAATAACTGAATACTTCACTTGTTTCAAACATTCTAGTTGCTTTTTATTTTGCAATTTTGCATAATTAAAATATATTTCAAAGCGGACGAAAGAACACTTTTAAATGTTGAATTGTTTATAAAATCATAATTATTAATTTAATCGGTTATAAATCTAGTTCCGTAAAAAAATCTCACAATTAAATTGAATATCAAAAGTTGAATAAAATTCTCAATTAACACGTAATGAAAAATTAGTATATTAATGAGATGGTTAATTAACACTTGGTTTTGTTTCACTATTTTAATAAAATAAAATAGTAAAATTGTGAAACAAAACCAAGTATTCAATTAACCTTTCTATAATAAATAACATCAAAAGATTGTTTAATAAATATGTAAATAAACAATTATATATATTTATATATATGAAAAAATTAATTAGTTAATTAGTGTAATTACTTATTTAAGTTATACAATTGTTTATTCAAGCAATATGTGAGGTTTATTATTTACTCAAATTTAGAAAGAGCATTAGCATTTTATTTCATAGAATTAATTCAAAGGATTGTAAAATCCAACACATGTAAGAACTAATTCATTAAGTTATCGTAAAATATACCGTGTGTCCCATTTGAAGACGCATCACAGGGAATTCCCATGTTAAATTTTCAATTGCAGTTTTTATCTCTATTATTGAATGAAAATGAGCAAATTAAAATTAGAATGATTCCTTTATTTACTAAAGATATTTTGGAGGTTTTATTTTTGTTTCATCTTCATTTTTAGTCAAAATATAACTTAAAATGTGTAAGCAAATATTTGATAATAAGATAATCAAAATAGTAGTTGCTGTGAAAAATCAGTGCTTGTCATCTAAATTGTATAATCCACAAATAAATAATTAAATTCAAAATGAGTGTTTACAACACAGAAGGTGCGAGTGAGAGTTCATAGGCACAAATTCATTATTCTTGTTGAAACGAGTTAACTCAAAGCTACAATTGCCCGAAACAGAATAAAACTGTTTTTAGTATTTATCATTTAATTTCTACAAAATTTCAAAAGCGCATCCAGTTAAATTATAATTATTATACTATTCCAAATTTAGAAAGAATGCTTATGTAAAGAAAAAACATAAAGTGAAACCGATAAATACTTTAATTTGCTTGCAATAAAAATAAAACTAACAACGCTATTTTTAAAATGCATGCCCAAACATTGAGTTTTTGTGGATATTCACTTCTTGATGTTACAATATGAAGAATGTTTTGACACCATTGACGATTATTTTGTTCGTTATTTTTAGACACCAAATAGAAAGTACATTCATCACAAACACACACTATTTGTAAATATCTTATTATTCTCGTTACACTTTTCCACAATAATTTAACAAAATTTAGATCTTGAATCAGGATCCACTGCCCAGTTCTTTATGATTTTGGCTTTTATAGGGTCGGTAACTATAAGCATACACTTGATTTTAGACGTATTGTTATCCTTGCAACACATTTGTTATAGTTTCTTCAGATTTCCTCCCTTTATTCCTAACAATATGTTCATCGTTTACACAACCATTATCCTCAAATTTCTGATCAATTCTAATAATTGTTGATTGACACGGCACTGGACAGGCTTTAAAATTTATACTAAATAAGTCGCAAATGTCCGCAAAAACTCTTTTGTGGTGTAAGCATTTATTTTGAATTGAATTTGTATGTAGCTTAATCAATTTAGATGACAAACACTGACATTTCATAGCAACTACTATTTTGAAGATTTTATTATCGAATATTTCTTCACACTTTTTAAGCTATATTTCGTTTAAAACTAAAGATGAAACAAAAATAAAACCCCTAAAATAATCTTAGTAGATAAAGGAATCATTCTAATTGTATTTTGCTAATTTTGGTTCAATAATAGAGATACAAACTGCAATTGAAAATTCGTCTTCAAACGGGACACACGGTATGCACATTAATAGCCAATGTATTACTGAAGAGTTAATTATTTGATTAAATATTAAGTCTTACTATTATCCTGGATAAACTAGATACTGGGCAGTAGAATTACGAATCATTGTGGCTTATTTGGAGTTTTCAAGATTTCTGCTTTTATACATTGAATATTAGGATATGACGAGTAAAGATGTATAGTGGATTTAAAAACTCCTTCACAAGCCGACCTCTAATCACAGTTAAATACGCCCAGAAATAAATGTAACATTTTCATTAATTAATTTATGAAAACAGTTAAGTTATATTTAGTATAATTTAATATGCCATCTATAAAAAAATATTTAACATTCAGAAAAAGAAGTAACTAACCAAACGAATAAATTTTTGGCTACAATCGAAGAAGACATAGCGAGAGAGGAGAGAGAGGCATTATTTATCCAATTCTCATAGTAAAGAAGCAATAGCATAAAATAATAATCGAACTGAAAAAAAAATATAATAAATGACGGTATTCAAAATAATTTGAAATTAGAGTATTATCTTTTAACGCTGGTTGTTGTTTAAGTAAAGCATTACGAGAAGACCAGATATAATCCTACCTCGCCCGTTATTTCTCTTGACTTGCCTTTTCTCTATGGTGTGGATTAACATTATTGCTGTGTAAATAAATATACTTAAAAAGTTTTAGAGCAGTGTTAGTTATTTGAATAGTAGTACCGTTCTACTATTGTCGGTTAAATAATTACTTCAGTAATTTATGTAGCAAAGTATAAGCAGGACGTTTCCTGAAAAGATATTTACTTAATAAAACATATAAATCTAAAGTACTTCAAAGCACTCAAAGATAAACTTCAAAAGAATCTTATATTAAGTATATTTATTTATTATTTATTTCTTTTAATTCAGTGCCAACAAAAAAAACCTAATACGTACAAAAATAATATAAATAATATTCACACATAATTTAAACAGTACAAGAATTGGGCAGAGTTCATCCTACATTATCTTCCACTCAGACCCTTGGAGTAAATAATAGTTTCAGCGTAACAAGTGATGATGGTTTATAGGCATCTTACAATACCACGCGAAACCACATACTATACCACCTAAAACAGTTGTTATTTCAATTGTTATTTTAAACCATTAAAGAGGTTCTAAGAACGCTTTTACCTAAATCGGCATCTGATATAATTAATTGTATCATTTTAAGCAACAAGTTTTAAGGTGTTATGATTAAATTATAATAATAAATTTTATATAATTTTTTTGCCATTAACACATTTTTCTATACACTTGTATCTGAACTGCAAATAAAGCATTATAATTGATGTACGTTCTGTTATAGACATAGACACTTTTATTATCTTCAAAATATTAATTTATGAAATTAAGAAATTCATTGATTTGCCTATCTGGGCCTTCAAAACATATATGAACCACCAGTTAATATATTTTGAATTTTGTATTTGTTTTATTAAATTATCAAAAAAAATAATTTATACACGTATGTGTTCAATTATGGCTAAAAATTCTTATTTTACTATGGAAATAACATTACTTCTATCAAAATGATCTTTAATAAGTTGTATGCAATATTTTGTTTAAATTTTATAAAACCTGTCAGGCATACCAAATACAACTACTTTACAATTTTCATCGATTATGGACTGGATATGTGATATGTGTGTTTCTTGTACTGTATGTATCATATGATTCTTGCTCGTTATGAACAAATATTTATGCTTAAATACAAATTTTAAATAATCATATAGTAAATATATTGTAAGTATATTATTTTGTTTAAAAATATCCCTGCATGGCTCTCTGTATGACAAGCCAGACATAATCCGTATAAAGCGTTTTTTCCATGTGTCTACTATTCCTTTTGTGTTATTCATTAGGTAACAAAGTTTTGCATCTTTAGGGGATAGGTATTCTACATGCGAGCGCCAATTGTCAATGACAACTCCTAGAAATTTTACCTCAGGTGTCAATTTAACCAAATTGTTTGATAATGTGACTTGATTCTGAGCACATATTTGTGATTGTTTGGTTTTAAACCAAACAACATTCGTTTTACTGGCGTTGAGAATGAGCATATTGACGGAAAGCCGATTCTCTATTTTTAAGTATAGCTAATTGCATAGGATGTCTACATCAGAATATAGCTTAGCTGTCACTAAAAAGCTTGTATCATCCGCATAGTTGGTCATAAAGCACTTCGAATGTGATCTCAATAGATGTAAATCATTTATGTATATTATAAACAAAATAGGACCCAATATACTACCCTGAGGGTACTACATTTCCTATCTCCTTGATGGCAGATTTGAAGTGCTTACCACCCTCTTGTATTACAACTCTTCGCTGCCTGTTCAATAGATATGATTTGAATCAAT
Organism: Ontholestes murinus; assembly: GCA_963969525.1. NCBI lineage: Eukaryota > Metazoa > Arthropoda > Insecta > Coleoptera > Staphylinidae > Ontholestes > Ontholestes murinus. Next base: position 38,203,495 of record OZ018391.1, read on the forward strand.
TTAATATATTAGCGCATATTCTATATTTTTCCATTTTTTCTACAAGAATTTTGTGATCAATAATGCAAATGCTTTTTACGTATCAAAAAAATTACCCATTGTTACTTCTTTTTTTTAAAGCATCATTTATATAATTTATAATATATATATATATATATATATATATATATATATATATATATATATATAAATTTACCACTATCAATTGATCTTCCTTCTATATATGCATGCTGATGTTCACTAAAGATGCCACAATTATTAAAAAAAGTAACTAATCTTTTACACATATCTAATTAAAATATTTTTGAAAACGATGGCAAACGGCTGATTGGTCTATAATTTCCCATTAACTGTAGATTACCATTGTTAAAAATTAGTGTAGTAGTTTCAATTTATCTTGAAAAGTTCCAAATTCGAATTATTTATTACGTGGGCTAGTACTTCCTATTGGCTGCATGCTTTATTATGCTATTAAAAATGTTATCATCGCCACTACTATGTTTTTTTTCTTAAATTTTTTGAAAAGTCTATTATTTCCACTTTAGTTACTGAAGGCAAGAACATAGATTGGTTATTATATAATATTTGGCTATAGATTATATTTCTCTGCGACAGTACATGCTTCCCCGGTATTCTCTTAGTTTCCGAACCAGCATTGCTAACTTCTTTAAATATTCCCCACATACATTTAATTTTATTATAGGACGATTTAGTTATTTATACTTACACAAAATTAACCACATAGTGAATTTTTCAATTTAGTATATACAGGGTGAGTTTTTTTCGATGTTCTCTATGGGGATCTCGGAAACTATAAGAGATAGAGAAAAGAAGTGTAGATTTACGAGACGAATAAAATTCCACTTTCAAAGTTTTCAAAAAAGTCAAGGGTAACTAGATATTTTGAAAAAAGTAAAAAGTGTCAATTTTTTCAAATCAATATATCGTGATTATTATAACAGATAGAAAAAACTGTAAAAGACAAAGTTTTAGATAATTTTATGTAGATTAATAAAAAATAATCAGAAAATTTTTATCGCCATTATTTTCCGAGATATGATGCAAACTTAAATTTTTTTAAATGGAAACCATAGTTGGCTATGGCCTCATTCAAAAGGTACTTTTCTTCTCTTTAACTCAATATGACATACGACATAGTTATTTCTAAAAATAAGTGAGTTATAGTAATTTTTAATTTTATTATAAATAAAAAATGGGTAGCCATGAAAAAGATGAAAGTAAAACAATTGCAGTTGTTTATAATATTAGCAATATTGTGATTATTAGTTTTACAGAGATAAACAAAAATGAAACAACTGCATAAAGTAATTCTGTAATTATCAATATATCAATGGGAGAGAAATTTTAATATTAAATAAATATGGTCAGAGAGTCCACTATTAATACAATTATGACATAAATTATATCTTTTTAAAATTGAATTTATGGCTTTTTGACTATTCTCATGTAAATTGAATTAAATGTTTCAATAACAACTAGTTTATGATCCTCCACAGATTGATATGATTTTTCATTTTGTCATAAAAATAATTCAACCTCCGCAAACCATTTGCTGGAAACAAATCATCCTTACGTAATAGACGTAAGATGGATTTACTAGAATATTGAAATTTTTAAAGCTAAGACCAGCCCGAGAATTCCCCTGTTTAACGGCTAAATTGTAATTTTAAAACACTTATTTGATAATTACTAATTGTTAGTCGAAACTGTAGTCTCGTGTAATGGTCAAACAAAGTCATTGTGTCTCTTTCTTCATTATATTCAAGATGTACTATAAAGTAAATATCATTTGAAAGATCTCTTCGTGTTTTGATGCTTTGGAACCACATTGCTTAGTTACTAGTGATAATGTAATAATAGTCACTAAAGTAGTCACATACGCTCGTCAAGTTGTCAAAGTAGTTTCTAAAATGCTGTATTTAACCAAAAATCTCCTTATCGAGATTCTGATGATATCCATTATTATTATGAAATTTCATTGGCATTAATTATTTTTCCGGCAAAAGTATTTTTACCTTACAAGGTGACTTTAATCGTCCAAATTGTCGTTATTGGGATGACCATAACCCTGATTGAATACGAGAAACTCATACTCAGTTCCCGCAAAAAGTCAATATATGGGCTGAGATCATAGGTGATCAGACTGTAGGACCAGTATTCTTCGATGGTAATCTTGAAGGAGTAATATATATTGTGTTTCTTCAAGATGACCTCATGCCAGCGTTACCCACTTTATTTCCAAATCCGTTAGATCCGGAATTACCTGATGAACGAATATGGTTTCAACAGGACGGAGCTCCACCATATTATGCTGTGATGGTTCGTAGATATTTAGACAAAGTTCTTCCCAATAGATGGATTGGAAGAATGGAATATCCAGCGAGATCTCCGGATCTTGGTCCCCTTTACTTTCTTTTTGTGTGGGGATATCTCAAAAGTAATATTTATGTAACAAAACCGATCGACATTGACAACCTTAAGCGATGTATTAGGCCTGAAATACGATAAGTCACACCAGAAATATTAAAAAAAAAAAACATTAAAGATGCATATCATCGATTTGCACTTTGCCAATTTTGAACATTTATTGCATTAAATAATATTCAAGTTATAAATTTAGTTTTCTTTTTTTTTCACGTGGGCTTTGAAAATATTCAAGAAATAAGAGATCTTTCAAATAAGGTGTACCTTGATATACCTTTCTATTGGAAAAAAGGTCGAAAGTGGGTGGGCACTTCCGGGAACAGATAAACAAATAGCATACACATAGAAATAAGGGCAAGAAAAAACAATACGAACCGTCTTTTGGGATTTTTTGCAAAACTCTACCGTTAGTAGTATTAACCTAAAAAAATCAACTTTATATCAAATGATATAAATTGAGATTTTATAACGTGTCCTTTAATTTGTTTTGTCTGCTTCTTACAAATTGCAAATAAATTCTTTTCTTGGTTTATATTAATATTATTAGGAAACTTTTGTACTTCTACTAATGACCGTTGTGGGTCTTCTCTTTCCAGCAAGAAAATACCCGTACCCATATTGCAAAGGATTTGCAAAGGATAATATTAATATCTTTCCCTGACCATCCCATTCTTCTAATCAATTGTCTATTGAGCATGTATGGGACATTATGGGGAGACGTAGAATACATCCAGAACTTACAGCATCTCCAAGTATTAAGTATTTTTTATAATTGATAAGAACTGGTATAAATATTTATTTAAATCTAGGAAGTTGATTTTGGCATTCTATTTTCTCTCTATTGTAAATTGAATGTGTTTGTTAATGTTATTAAGTGTCTGTAAATACAAATCTAATTGTATATCCAAACCTTCTACATATACAGAAAATATCGTCAATTAATAATTTTATCCATTTCTTGTGGGCAGTGTTGTCCTAATAAGTCCTTAATTATCCTTTTCAATTCTGGAATTGGTATTGACATGAATGTACTTTTTATATTGAATGATACCAAAAGAACTTTTTGGTTAAACTAGGTGTTTTATTGTATTAATAAATTCACACGCCTTATGTCCCGAAAACATTCACTTGAGAATTTTCATTTACAAAATAGTTTCCACTTTCTTAATGATCCATAAGGATCGAAACACGTATCAATTGTACAATACAATACAAACAAGTGTATTGCTTCTCCTAATTTAATTTAATGTAGTATTTATCAAGGGCATGTCACTCCTGTAGAAGACTTCTGAGAGTACAACTTAAATTTAAAAATATTGACCATTTGACAATGCGATTGATACTGGTTTCCAAGTATTTTGTGTACGTTCTGGTAAGTTTCGTTCAACTTTAAAGATATTTTTGCATTTAAGGGAAGTTTAGTGGCATTCAAAGGTTTATTGTAAATATTTTACCCTTATTGAAAGACACCAGATGAACAAATGGAGTAATTAAAATGTCGCAAGCCATGTTTTTCTGAATATCTGAAAGATATGAAACATCAAATTTTTCAATACCAGAAATAAATTATGTATGTTTCTGGAGTTAAACCAGAAACTGTCACCAGACAAACAATATTGTGATACAGTAAGACTAGTTTACTCATATAAAATAAACTAATGTTCGATACGATAAAACCATAAAGGTGCCATCTATTGTCTAATTTGCGCTGATGAGATCCAAAAAGATCGAAACCGGTTGTTGTTGACAAGGAATAATATTTAATATGTATATACGAATGTTATTTGCCAAAACTACTAATTAACTAATAGATTCTTGTACTTGAAATTACAAAAAGGAACAATACGTGTCATAAAAACTTTCAATAATAAAATATATTAAAATCCTTCAGTTCGTTGTAGAAAATTAACTAATAATTAAAAATACGAAAACATTTCGTGAATCTACAACAAACTTTCAATGATAAAATAAATCTCTAATTCGATTATTACCTGATTTTAAATCTAGTATCTAAATATAGATGTAAAATAAAAAAAGTAAAGTGTTTAATTGATCAAGATAAATTTAACTAAACCTATATGCTTTGAACATCAACAAATTATTTAATTATACTGTTATCCTGGCTATCATTTTAATCATCACATCAACACATTATATATTACGTAATAGTTTAAATACAAAGCAAATATACAGGGTGAGTTTTTTTCGATGTTCTCTATGGGGATCTCGGAAACTATAAGAGATATAGAAACGGTTAAATGGGGAAAGAAGTGTAGATTTACGAGACGAATAAAATTCCACTTTCAAAGTTTTCAAAAAAGTCAAGGGTAACTAGATATTTTGAAAAAAGTAAAAAGGGTCAATTTTTTCAAATCAATATATTTCGGTTATTATAACAGATAGAAAAAAACTGTAAAGGACAAAGTTTTAGATAATTTTATGCAGAGTAATAAAAAATAAACAGAAAATTTTTATCGCCATTATTTTCCGAGATATGACGCAAACTTACATTTTTTTAAATTGAAACCATAATTGGCTGTGACCTCATTCAAAAGGTAATTTTTTTCCCTTTAATCCAATATGGCATATGACATAGTTATTTCTAAAAATGCGTGAGTTATAGTCATTTTAAATTTTATTATAAATAAAAAATGGGTAGCCATGAAAAAGGTGAAAGTAAAACAATTGCAGTTGTTTATAATATAAGCAATATTGTAATTATTAGTTTTACAGAGATAAACCAAAATAAAACAACAGCATAATGTATTTCTGTAATTATCAATATATCAATGGGAGAGAAATTTTAATATTAAAAAAATATGGTCAGAGTCTACTATTAATACTATTATGACATAAATTATATCTTTTTACAATTGAATTTATGGTTTTTTGACTATTCTCATGTAAATTGAATTATATGTTTAAATAACAACTAGTTTATGATCCTCCACAGATTGATATGATTTTTCATATACTTTGTTTTTTACGTAACCCCACAGAAACAATTTTAGAACGCGCAGATCGGGAGATCTAGGTGGCCCTGGGATTGGTTTATCTCTTCCCACTTATGAGTTAAGAAAAGCATCATTTAAATAATTTGTAAAGCCAACATGTTATGAGGTGGAGCACAGTCATATTGGAATCATTTCAATCTTGCTTGTAATGATAAATTTAAACAATCGAGCGTATCTTCAAATGTTTTCTGAAGAAAATAAAAGTAATCATTTTCACTTAGTGAGTATTCAAAAATATATGGACCGAGAATTATTAATCCAAACACACCATGGATTAAACCCAAATTTAATTTGTAGTTTTCTCTGTGAAACTTCTCGTGGATTCTCTTAAGTTCATCTATGTTCATTGTGGCGATGAAAAATACCACAATTAGTAAATTGCGATTCATCTGTTCATAATATTTTTGTAAGAAACGTATTATCCTCTTGACAAATGGGTTTATACCACATACAGAAGGCCATTTGATAATTACAAAATTATTATTCTTATGCTGGTTATTCATTTTTATTTAACTTTGTAGAACTAATAATTACAATATTGCTATTATTATAAACAACTGCAATTGTTTTACTTTCATCTTTTTCATGGCTACCCATTTGTTATTTATAATAAAATTTAAAATGACTATAACTCACTTATTTTTAGAAATAACTATGTCGTATGTCATATTGTATTAAAGAGAAAAAAATTACCTTTTGAATGGGGCCATAGCCAACTATAGTTTCCATTTAAAAAAATGTAAGTTTGCGTCATATCTCGGAAAATAATGGCAATAAAAATTTTCTGATTATTTTTTATTTATCTACATAAAATTATCTAAAACTTTGTCCTTTACAGTTTTTTTCTATCTGTTATAATAACCGATATATATTGATTTGAAAAAATTGACACTTTTTACTTTTTTCAGAATATTTAGTTACCCTTGACTTTTTTGAAAACTTTGAAAGTAGAGTTTTATTCGTCTCATAAATCTACACTTCTTTCCCCATTTAACTGTTTCTCTATCTCTTATAGTTTCCGAGATCCCCATAGAGAACATCGAAAAAAACTCACCCTGTATACAGTATTTTAATACATCATAGTTTTTGTCGTAGGTTTAAATATACCTTACATTATATGTTTCAAAAATTAGGTAATTTATAAATGCCAAGAAATTTGATAGAGATAAAAAAAATACTAAATATGTTAAAATATCATTTCAATGCAATATACAATAACAATATAATTAGTAGATAATATATCTAATCTGGCGACAACTATTACTTAATCTTACATAATATTGCATGGTATTATGTTCATCATTAAAATCGGTTTGTCACAGTAGGGTATTATAAGGTAACAATAAAAAAATATAAGCTAAATAAGAAATATTGAAGATGTTATATTATTTTTTGATATTGCTTGATTCTTTTAGGGTTAGTTTTCTAAAAGTAAACTTATTTTTATAAAAGCTACTAGTAAAATAGAAAGTATTTACTTATTAGGGTTTAAGTATATCATTTTTCTATTTTACTTACTGACATTTTAATTTTAATTTACTGACTGTTATTGATATTTATTTGTTTACAAACTTATTTCTTGAGAAAATTTTCTTATTTGTGATCCTCACGGATATCTTTTTAATGCCTGGTAATCTCACTGCGATTTGATTTAAAGCAAACTATTAACATGTTTATATTTAGATATATATTTATATTTGACGTGTGTAAAACATATTTTGTTAATACACTAATAAAGAATTAAATTGAATTAAAAAGTGTGAAATTCCTAGAGAAAAGTATATGTATGCTTTTTTAAATTGCTAATTTTAGAATATTATATATTTTCTTGTAGATATTAATTAATACTATTGCATATACTCTATTGTACTAGAAAATAGTATAAGATTCAATTAAATCATTAAAATATTATCTATTGTTACCTATTGTTATAATTTTTGCATGTTCTATCTTTATATTTTTAAATATTTTTAAAATATACTTAAACCACCATAATCATGTTATAATGACATTAATTCATTAATTTATTCTGCGTATAGATTGTAGTTTAAAACTCTTATGTATTTTAAGGTGAAAGTGTTAATCACCTCGGCTATTCATAAATTCTTAAACAAACCTAATAAAAAAACAATAAAAAATTTCAAATATCAAGTCATAGAATTTTATTTTGTATCATTGTCTATCTTAACTATAAATAAAAATAGAAACTTCAGTAACTAGATAACCATTTCATCTTCACGTATTAATATGGATAATTTATAAATACCGAATATCCACGCATAGCAATGACCTTTACGTAATGATTATTCGCTAAAAGAGTCAAAGGCAGAGGTTTCCGATTTAAATAACAAATTAATTTTAACACATTCCATTGCACTTAGTGTGAGCATTTATATCTGCATGCACGTACAATCGAATATGTCCTTTATTTGATGATATAATCTTTGAATTGAATAATCCTCCATGCATTTCAAGTTAGGTTTGTGAGGTAGAATTCAAAACATGTTGATTATTACTAACAGAGTTTATTATCTTTAAAATAAAATGGTTTTATTTAATACCTCCTTAATGGCGTTAATTTAGAAAGGATATATTTTTATATTCCTGTTTATATTATTGTTAAAGTAACTTCTAGTCCACGTGTCTGAATCCCCAGATATGTCATTATTGAAAACATGCCTCTCAATATAAATAGCACATACAAATAAATTTGTTACAACTAATATCCTATTTTGTAAATTCTTAAACTCTTGATATCTCGACAAAGAAATGAACTGTTCGTCAATACTCTTCGTATATAAAATGAATATTTGTTGACGGTACAGAAAACTTTAAATTTAAAATTTATTAATTTAGACAAACGCATTAATACATAACATTGCTCAATGGGAGAATGTTTATAATAATAATAATAATAATAACATTAGTAATAATAATGTTTATTTGGCCAACAGAATACAAATTTCAATTACAGGACAACATAATTAAATATAATTTGTGTAATATAAAATAAAATAATAAACTTACGAATTGCATAATAATCACTTAAGCGCAATTCCTCTGTAATAAATCGCTAAAAGTCAAAATTCAAAATGGTGATGTGGCCATCATAGTACTTTCCCTATATTTTACTCGAAAACTATGAGATTTACGCAAAGAAGTTATTCTTTACAATTTATTCAGTTTTAAATTCTCTATAGAAGTTTCATGTAACTTCAATAATCATAATGATGGTTGCGACCGTTACTATGTGGTAATTCATAATGAACAATGAATAAAACGCTTACTATGTTTTTAACCACTATAATTTATTATAATATATAAATCACTTGATAATGACCGTCAAAAGTCGAAACTTAAGTCGTACAAATTGTAATATATTTATATATTATAATAAATTATAGTGGTTAAAAACATAGTAAGCGTTTTATTCATTGTAACTTCAATAGTTTATTAGCAATTAGCAAAAAATATCAAAATTTTCAGTTTTTATTATTTTTCTTGAAAGTTAAGAATTTTATGAAAAAAATGTTCCCTTTAACTTTTGTTTGAACCATTTTTTAAAATTTTCATATTTAGAAAAATATTACCAAAAAACAAAAAAACGCCTCGAGTAATCATCCACTTCCGGTCTATGAATGTTCACCAAAAGCTTTTCAGTTCCAGTTTTTAACTATAAAACCTTAAGTTTACAGTTTCATCTCAATAGGATGTTTCGTTTTTGAGATACAGCGCCCACCGACAGACACACAGACACACAATTTTTTTTCCAGAAATTAGTGCAATGGACTCAGGATATTTCCGCAAAAAAAATTTTTGAAAAAAAAATCACGAAAACAATACTCCCCTATATATACTATATAGGGAAAGTAATAATTCATTTTCCTCTTACCTTACTCCCTCAAGGCTCGCATCTCTCACTTCTGTTATATAACATTTTTATGCTGATGTCTATAACTCCGATCCTGTCTACTTTAATCCATCCAATTACCTCCTGCAATTTGCAGATGACACTGCCCTATCACACATGCTCCCATACTACCAAAGCCCTTCAATTCCTCCAAGAGCTTATTGGCTCCCTTCAACGATGGTTTGCAACATAGCGCATTAAAATCAATTCCCACAAATCACAGCTCCTAATCCTTTATTATCGCAGCAATAATTCACCTCACAACGTCGATATTTATCAAACTGCGATCCCTCCCTCAGTTTCCGTTAAGTACTTGGGCATAACCATAGATCAAATAATTAATTTAAAAAATCATACATCAAATGCTTTAGAAGTTTAACAATGGTGTCAATACCAGAACAGCCGTAAAAAAAATATAAAAGCGCCCCTTCGTACCCAAACAAAACTCTGTCATCCTCTACACAATCTCTCCAACCAGCTCCTCTATGATACTATTTTAGTTATCCCCATCCTAGAACGTCTTCGATTCCTATCAGAAGAATTCTCCAAAAATCCTTTCAACTTCCACATAATATTCTTATATTGTCTTCCTAGAAATCCTAGTATGAACCCTAAATTCCAAAATCCTAATTCAACCATATTTGATTTCATTTATCGTTTCTTCCATCCAAGCATTAACGACTGACGTCACGTGACTGAACAAAACAAGGCAGAAAGACCACTGGTTGATAACCTTCTGACAAATTCACTCATTAACACATCATTCATTATTGATCATTTTAATGTAAATATGTACAAAATTTGTAATAAATATATGTTACTACTTACTTAAGCTGAGATAACGTAGTAATTAATCTATATTTACAAAGAGATTATTGTAACAGATGTGTATGATAAATTATAATCAATTTGAGAAAATTACTGAATTTATTTATTTATTTAATTTTCTTTAGACTACTTTCTTAAAAATTATATGTATAGCAAATTAATTTAAAAAATCATACTTACAATGTGTTCTTCCACTCAAGCCCATCATTTTTAATTATTAAAATTTATGAATGGTACAATCAAATAATAATATTCATAGTAAAAGTGTATATTGAATTAAATAGAGATAAAATACAAAAGAAGAGAACATTATAATTTCTTTTAATTATGCCTGATGTCAGATAAGATTAAATTATAAGACAACAGTAAGTTTAAACATAATTGAAAAATATAATTGCATAAATATAACACAATTATATTAGGTGTAGTGAAAATTCCATTATTTTTCCAATACTTGGCTTTAGTTATCTTTATCTTGCATTGTATAAGTCAAATGAAAACTATTAATGAAAACCGTGCTAAGTGCAAAAAAATCAAATTTAGTTTTATACCTAAAAAGTATGTGTCAAGGCAAACAACCTGTAAAAACGATCGTTGGAAATGGTTTCAAAGTATTTTAATAGATGGCGGATGTGTCAACTTCAGCGATTCGAGTGCCAGACGTATTATAACCTCATTATTATTTCCCGTTTAACGTGCGTTGAGTGTTTCAACTAAATTGCTGAATGCATGAAGGCTGACAACGCTGGACCATCTAGTTCATCCTCTAAGAGGAAAAGAAAAGATGGAGAAGAAAGCAATAAAACTCTCAATAAACTGAGAAGATGCCAAGGAAAAGTATATGTGGGAAACAAAAACAAAGTAGTGCCTTCCAAGGAAGAACCAGCAGCAACAGTAGGTAAACTTATAATGGTTATTAAACAAAAGTAATGAAAGTTAATAATTCATAAAATAAAGTATAACAATTTTTTTTTAGTCGATTTGCAAATCTAAATATCAATGCAAAAACATTACACATGGCCGTAGCTCTTTATAAGTTGCAAGACAATGTAAAACAGAATTCATATTTAATGGGACTTTTAAATGTGTGCCCGGTAAAAAGACGACGCCGTGGTAGTTATGAGAAAGCAGATGCAAGCAGAAGGCAAGCGACTGTTTATTTAACCGTACCTGATGGAGCTGCAAAAGTCGTGCAAGTCTGTAAACACAAATTTTTACAAATTTTTGGAATCAGCCGAAGACGTGTTGAAAATCTTGTGAAAGCAAAAAAGCGGACCAAGTTACTTATGTCTAAAGAAGAGGCAACAAAAGTCAAAATAAGAAATACTCAATCCAAGATGAAAATTTAGTGGTAGCACATATTTCCCGGTTTTCCAGAGAGGAAAGTCACTATGTAAGGATAAGGAGTAGCAAAGAATATTTTAGCCAAGATTTAAACATTAAACGATTGTATCGCGCTTTCAAAGACACCTATCCGAATTCTGATATAACCTACCGTTTCTATTATAACACTTTTAATAAACAAATTCTAAAGTTAAAATTTCACCATCCATGCACTGATACGTGCCAAATGTGTGATCTATTGAACATGCAACACAAATCCAATTCCAATGACAAAGATGCAAAGAAGAAACTTGAACTTCATCATAGGAAAGCTGAGAAGGCATTGAAAGTAATGAAGGAAGATCATGCCTAACCCCCGCTTCCATAGTGACATATGTACCATTTCTATGGACCTTCAACAAGTACTTTCCCTACCAGCCCTTACACACAGCCAAATGTATTATTTACGCCAACTTTCTTGCTATAATTTTGGCGTCCACGTTGCTGATACCAATAAAGGGCACATGCATTTATTTAATGAGGGAATATCTGGGAGAGGAGGTAACGAAATTGCGTCATGCATTTAGAAAGCAGTTACAAATAGAATAACAAGAAAGGAAAACTTAAACATATGGAGTGATAACTGTGCTGAACAGAACAAAAATAAAATGATGCTATTTTTATGTACATTCATGGCAACAATTCTTGAACATCGATATGTTCAAGAAGTTAACCAGAAGTTTTTGGTCCCGTTTTTAAGTTGCGATCAAGATTTCGCCCAAATTGAAAAACGAAAACGATTAAAAAAATGCGACGTCAGCCTGAAGATTTCAAAGATTTTAAAGCTGCTGCTGTTTCAACACTGAATACCCTCAAGCTTCAGATTTCAAAAGCTGCGTGGATTCAGATTTCCACAGCACATCCAGGACCAGTAAAAATTAAACAAACTTTAAACGAGGTGGAGTCTTGGAAATCTGTTAATGTTTTCAAGAAAAACATCAATTCGCAAAAGATTAAAAACATGAATTTACCACAGCTTGACTATTTAACTCGTATCAAAGCCGAAAAGAAAGAGATCATTCAAGTAATAATCCCATTCATGAAGGAGGAGAATCAAGAATTCTATAGAAACTTATTAGCCTAGGCTGCTAAATTTTGGTATTTGCTAGTATTATGTTATTAGTTATTATGCTATTATGTTATAAAATGTATATATACTTATGTATTTTTCAATAAAAGTAGTATACTCGTAGCTGTGGCACATAGCGCCTCTGAAACTATTTTGGAATATAACTCATTTTTCATGAAACATTATTGGCACTTAACACGGTTTTCTAAATGTTAACATAATTTTTTTTTATACAATTTGAAGTACATTAACCAAAAATGTGTTGGCACAGGCAGAAATAATATATTGCGTCACTAATTGTACAAAATTTTGCAGACTATTTGGTCCGCAAATGCACCTCACTTACGAAAAAAATCATTTATCTCAAAGTTATAGGTTAGGCTCTTAGCACGGTTTTCATTGCAAGTCTTCAAATAGGGTTGATTAGGCACTTAGCACGGTTTTCATTGCAAGTCTTCAAATAGGGTTGATAAGATTTCGTACTAAAAAATAGTTTTGTAATTAGTTGACGCAGTTTTGTTTGAGGGCGCATCAAAGATGGACTCTTGCAAAAATAAAAAGGTAATATAGCCTATTTTAAATTTCACAGTTTTTCTTTGATAAAGGCGAAAACGCAAGCCATGTGGCAAAAAATGTGAATAGTGTTTAAGATCCTGGTATTGCAACAGCTAATCACCATGCACTGGAAGGACAAAATATCGATCAAATCATGGACATTGTCGAGTCCGACCGTCAAGTAAGTACTGTTTCGATTGCCTAAGACCTAAGATTGCACAAAAAACCGTTTGGAACATTTGAATACTGCTGGATACAAAAAGAAGCTCAATGTATGGGTGCTACACGAGTTAACGCAAAAAACACATGAACTAATTTCTATCTACTTTCTATTTCCCTACTAATCGACTCATTTTTGAAGAGCTTAGTGATTGGTGATAAAAAGTGGATCATTTATAAATATGTTAAGTGAAAATGGTCATGGTCAAATCGCGGTGAGCCGTCGTAAACGGTGGCCAAGCCAGGATTGTCGGCTAAGAAGGATTGGGAGGGAATTATCTGCTATAAGCTGCTTTCCTACGGCAAAACTCTTATTTTTTGTATTAGAGATGAGGGCTTCTATGAGAAAGGCATAATGAAGTTACCTTCAAAATGACAAGTTATCGAACAAAACTGCGCATATTTGACCTTAGTTGGATCATTTTAACTATGGTAATTAAAGCCTTAAATTTCATTAAAAAAATAATGGATTTCTTTTTACTACACCTAGTATACCTATAAATGTATGTTAGATTATACAGGATGAAAACCTTAAGAAGTAAAGATGCAATTTTCTATGAAATGTATTATGATATAATGGAATACAATTTACATGAAGTACAATCATTACAATCATATATGACATAACAAGTTTAATTGAAGTCCTCTCCTTAGAGGAAAAGAAGCGAGATTTGACAAGATAATGGTGAACCTTCATCTTAAAGCACCGTCATCGATGCAGGCAAGAGTGGAACATTTTATTATGAACTTAAGCCTTTCCATGTGCAAACAAAATTTTTGTAAGAATTAATTGTTATTTTTGATTTTACTATATAATATAAGCAGAGTGAATAGATAAATACTACTACTATAGAATAAATGATAAGTAAAGGAAACATATAATAATATATAATAGAGAAATTAAAATAAAGTACAGGGCCGAAAACAATAAACCGATCTGAAATAAATCAATGGCATCTTCTAATTTCATAGAGTATAATCAATAATACTCTCTTAATATCCAATACAATTCGATAACAGGTATGATAAAATTACCATGAAGACGAATTAAAGCCACCGAATATGTAGCAGTTTATTTAATCCAAATAACAGCACAATATGACATTTTACAGTAAATAAAAAGACTTTAACATCATTAAATGATCTACAATTTCGCATTATAAAGCCAAATAAGCGATAACACTCACGTGATGTTTGTGTAACATGAGTATTAAATGTCAACTTTTCCAAGATCTTTAGTTTCTGAGAGCCTGTTTAAATCAATATCATTTAAAGTATACAGATTTAAAGTTAAATTTGTTTGTTTTTAAGAGATAACAGAGCATTCCAACCAAAACAAAAACTTTAGCAGAAAAATTGGATTGTGTAATACAACTAAATCCAAGTAACGTGAGTTCGTCTATTCGCAAACAGAGTGAACTAGTCGTCCCAAAATCAGGTACGAGAAATACCTCATCTAACATATACTCAAGCATTCAAGAAAAACACTAACATTTTACCGTATCAGAGGCCAACTGCGCTTTAAAAAAGTCCATTGCAATTCAAGATAACAAAAATCATGAGGAAATAAAAATACACCATAATTACTGGAAAGGACACTGGATCAGCTGATTTTACACTAGTTACCTGAAAAAAGTAAACAAGAGGAAAACAGCAACCATTCATGGCAACACAGAAAACCCTTTGTTTAAAGGTGTCTCCAAAATGGATCACAGCAAAAGTCGAAACAAAATTTAGAAGAAAATAATATTAAAAATGTTTATTGTGAAAAATTAATCTCAAAATATCCCGATGAATATTGCTCTATTAAAATATCGGCCCCTATTTATCTAATACAGAAACTTAAAGATCCTTCCTTATGGCCAACAGGAGTTTGTATTAATATTTTTTTTCCGTGGCTGTTGAAGAAAAAAAACGACAACTTTTAAACAACATATATTTTATATAAATATAATATATAGAGAATATTATTAATGTAACTATTGAAAATTATACAATTGTATCATATTTTTGTAGGTCAACTAAGATACATGGAAAGACAGCGATTTACGCACATAAATCCATTCGCTGTTTTAATAGAGAAGATGTAGTTAATATGTCCGTAGAACATGACTGTGAATTATCAGCTGTAGATATCGAAAATCATAAATAATTACAATTTATAGAGCTCCACTTTCAAATTTTTATAACTTTTTATCAGTAATGGAAACATTACTTGCATCTGATGAACATAAAGTAATTATAACAGATGACTTCAATATTAATTTTAATTGTAATGATACTATGCATAACAACTTTGCGGATGTCTATTAAACGGCTATAGTGCACTTGTTTCGGAACCGACTCGCGGCCTCAAATGTACAGACAATGTTTTAACAAATACATATATAAATGGATATAATCAAACATGCTGTATTTGAACCACATCTTTCAGATGACCGTGGAATTGCTGTAGAAATTAAATTAAATGTTTCTGATAATAAGTCAATTGTCCCTCTATGTAGACCAATAACACAATATGGTTTATTTCAACTTCACAGTATGTTATCAAGTCTCGTGGGATTTTATTACCACAACATTTGATTTAAATAAAATATTTGATGATTTCATAAAAACTATTGAAAATGCAATGACACTTGCATTTCTAAATATACCAAAACAAAGTAAACACAATAATTTTAGACCTAGCTGGTATGATAATGAATTAAGGCTCATGAGAGAAAATCTTCACTTTTTAAATGATTGGTTTAAAATACATCCAACAGTAATAAAATAGTTCTAAATGAATTTAGAAAAAAAAAAATTATTTTAGTGTTCACCCTAAAATAAAATTCACAGTAGAGAGAGAAAACGACAATAAAATCAATTTTTTGGACGTAACATTAATTCATCAGAATAATACAATTAAATTTGAAATATTTAGAAAACCTACTAACGTCAACTCTACAATTCCTTATAATTCAAATCATCATCTATCCCATAAGTTAGCTGCATTTTACTCCATGATACATAGAGCATTCATAATCCCTCTATCTGATTCACGTAGAACCACAGAACTAGACAAAATTATATCAATTGCAACGCAGAATGGTTTCCCAGTTAAACTTTTCAAAATTTAATTCACAAAAAACTGTACAAATCAACCAGGGCTCATATCTATCCTAATATTTTAGTCCGAACGAACACAAAATTTATAATATTCTCTTATTTTGGGCGCGTAACAAATAAAATATCAAATATTTTCAAAAAACAAAATCATCAAATTGCATTTAGACCAGCGAGCAAACTTTCAAATATACTTTTTAACGCAAAAGACAAAATTCAATCTATTAAAAAATCGGGAGTATACCAAATTTCATGTTACGAATGTAACAGCACATATATAGGACAGACAGGTAGGAGTTTTGAAAAGAGATACAATGAACATTATAGAGCATTCAGACTTAGACATACAACAAGTTCTTTTTCAAATCATATCTTAGAATGTAATCATTCATTTCCACATATGGATAATTTAAAACTTTTACATTTTTGCAATAAAGGCCAAAGGCTTAATCTTTTGGAGTCATTA
The DNA here is from genome assembly GCA_963969525.1 of Ontholestes murinus. NCBI lineage: Eukaryota > Metazoa > Arthropoda > Insecta > Coleoptera > Staphylinidae > Ontholestes > Ontholestes murinus. The sequence goes on from OZ018391.1 coordinate 38,220,489, forward strand.
GAGATATACCGCCAAAGCAAGAATATTAATTCTAATCTGCTTAATGAGCAGACGGATTTAATTTCATCGCCATTATTTAAGCTCTTATAATGACATGTACCTCATCTGAAAACACCGCACCTTAATCCGCCCTGCACCACAATACCGCACTTAATCATATTTAGTTAATCCATTGTAATAAATCTCTCAGTCCTAATTAGGTTCAATAAAAATTCATACCTCACCTATAAATTGTTAACACCCTGTATTCTTCTTCATTCAACACTTGATAATGACCTGCAAAGGTCGAAACTATAGTTGTGTCAAAATTGATAATATATTGTAAACTTTGTTTGTGTATATTATACAATAAATAGTGGTATAAAAACTTAAAAATTATTTTCATTTAACCTTTTTTAAAATGAACTACCACATAATAACGGTCGCTATCATCATTTTCATTAACTTAGTTTATAAATAATTTCTAAATTTAGGATTTCTACTATAATTTTTAAAGTGTAACAATTGTACTTAAAACTAATATGTATTGTATGACGTGTGTAATTTTTGAGAAGCACTAATAAAATTCTTATTATTATTATTTCTTGACATTGAATGTTAGTTTGTTACTTTCACATGATTCAGTAAAACGATTAATATCTAATTGAAGCTGGTAACAATCACTTACACTATGGATAATACTATAAAATTTAATATCATCAGCGTACAAAAACACTACACTCAAAAATTGAACATGAATCATCCATATACGGAAGAAATAGAGGAGGGCCCAAGTTTGATCCTTGAGGTTCGTTGTCACTGGAAGCCACTTAAGATATAGACCAAATACATTGAATTTCCACTTGCTGACCACGATTATGTAAATAGGATCTCAATACCGGAATAACATTATTATTTAGGCCAAACTTAATTAAACAGAAACGTTTACTTCACACTTTATTTTTAAGTGACTCGAGTTTCAAGTTTAAAATAAATTAATCTACGACCAAACACTTATTTATACAGAATGACATAAGGAGGAAAATACTAGGTCTACCTGGTCATTAATTACTGGGATTTCCGGATTACTCTTCGCTTTATGAATTTCTAGGGACTCGAGTAAATCCATTTTAAATCCTTTTTCGGCAAAATGGATTATCTCGAGTACATCTTCATCAAAAGAAACCGACATTCATTCTATTAAGTGATTCGCGAATGTGGAATTTGTATGTTTTAATCTGAAGGCTCTAAGATGTTCTTTTAATCTAATGTTGAAGTTACGACCAGTTTGACCTACGTAAATTCCTTTACAGTTTTTACACGTTAGCTTGTAAATACCTGATCTGTCCAATTTATCTATCGGGGGTTTAGAATTAAAAATTGAATTACAAATTTTATTAGTTGGTTTAAATGCTACATTAATATCATATTTTTTTAATATATTTCGAATTTTAAGGCTGACTTCACCAAAGAATGTTAATGACTTGAACGTTTTATTTTCAACTTTTGGACATGCATATACAAATTTCTTGAGGTTATTGTTTTGATGTTTTATAATTAAATTATCTATTAAACTAAGTATACATTTTTGTTTAATTTTCCAAAATGTATCACGAAGTTAACGCCTCAACCATTAATCAATTAAACTTAATTAACTTGTTGTAAGTTTAAGTTTCAATCTTTTCAATTCCTGTAAAACCTCGATTATGTCGATAGTAAAATCACCAAGATGACTATGTGTTTGTATTCCGTGTGAAGAATTATGAGAGTATGGCAAGTATGATTTAACAAAATGTTCTGCAAATCCATTAACAATCTCTGCGGACGTATTAAGTATCTGGTCATTATAAATCATGGAATCCGGAATCCTTGAGGTTTTTCTCTTAATATTGATATAATTCCAAACTAAATTGGGTTCATTGGAGAGTCGTTGTTGTGTTATCTTAATGTAGTCTGCATGGGCTTTAGCTATTTCGCATTTACATAATATTCGTTCTTCATAATACCTTTCCCGGTCCATTGTTGTTGATTTCATAAAGCGCTTGCGAACTTTATGTTTTGAATTTAATCTACATCTACATCGAATTGAGTAAGTAATCTATAGTGCACATTGTTTAAAAGTTTTCTTATAAAATGAACAAACATTTTAAAAAGACATTTAATAAGTTATAAAATGATTCACATGCAATATCAACATATGCATCGGACCTCTTATTATCACATATAGCCTTATTCAAAGCTGAAAATTTCATTTTTCTAAAATTATATTGAAATTTGGACCGATCAGTACTAAAACTAGAATTATTAGTATCAAATTTAATTAAAATAGTGGGTGTGAGATGATGGCTATCTTCAGGAACTATTGGTGTATCACATCTGTTAAGATCTTGAATAGAATCAGATGTCCCAATTATAAAGTCTAAAATATTATTAAGTGTATTCATTATATTGTTATATTGAGTATAATTATTATAATCCAAAAATTGAATTAAATATTTCCAGTGTAGAGGAGTTTGGTCCACCATTGTAGTTAGGGATACTCACAAATAATAACAACATATTTATTGGCAAACTGAAGTTCAATACGTTCTAGTAATATTGTATAATATTCACATGGAGTTAAAGGTTTAATATATACACATATTAAATTGAGTCCCATTTGACACAATATTGTTATGTACAGCCATTAATATACCGCCACCTCTACTAAATTCTCTATCGGACCTATAAACAATGTAATTTGAAGGAAATAATTCTGAGTCTTCAACTTCACCATAACCATGTTTCTGTTGCATGATACACTATTATAAAATTCATTAATTTTGGTATTTAAACTACGTACATTTTGGTATACCACTAAAAATGACATCTGTCGTATGCCATATTGGATTAAAGAGAACAAAATTACCTTTTGAATGAGATCATAGCCAACTCTGGTTTCCATAAAAAAAAATATAAGTTTGCGTCATATCTCCGAAAATAATTTATTAATCTACATAAAATTATCTAAAACTTTGTCCTTTACAGTTTTTTTCTATCTGTTATAATAATCGAGATATATTGATTTGAAAAAATTGACACTTTTTACTTTTTTCAAAATATCTAGTTACCCTTGACTTTTTTGAAAACTTTAAAAAGTGGAATTTTATTCTTCTCGTAAATCTACACTTCTTTCCCCATTTAACCGTTTCTCTATCTCTTATAGTTTCCGAGATCCCCTAAAGAATATCGATAAAAACTCACCCTGTATATTGTTAAAACACTAATTTTTTGGTATAAAAATTCTTACCCTTATAAATTTTATTTATATGATATTTAAACAAGCAGTGCATTAAAATGACTAACCTATCTGCGTTCAAAATAAGTAAACATGAATTTTTATGTATAATTAAATTAAAATTTCAATTATATTATTTCTTTTTCGATATATCAAAATTAGTATCAATATCAGATTAAAATAAAAATCATTAATTGTACAAAAATACTCATTGATCTTTAAGCTTAAGTAGAGTATGCGGTTTTCAGGAAAAATTTCTGCAATTTAAAATGTTTACGATAAATTATTTTTTCATCGTAATTAATTAATTCAATTCACTCGAAATTTTTATTTTTAATTGCTTTTATTCTTTGAATATATTTTGTTACTTTGTAAATTTTAAAGTGAAATGTAGATTTCCGTAAGTTAAATAAATAAATTAATTAATTAATTAACCATCTAGTTATTATTTTATCTTGGGCTGTCGCTTTATATTTCTATATCTGCATTCCATCAAAAAAGCAAACAATATAATGACAATAAATGTAGTTTTATTATTTTTCGCATATACATGTGAGCAGAAAATTAATGCTGTATTCTGAATGACTTGAGTAATCGTTTTATATCTTAATAGATATGTGAAATTAATTAATAAAAACGTAATAGTCTTGTTTGGAAATGCGCAAGCAAACTGATGATAATTATTAAGTGATTATCAGCAGGGTATATCCGTATAATACTTAATCAATCATAATTTGTTACGTTTTAATTACTATAATATATTTACTCGATGAACTACTTTTCAATGCTATATCTGTGACGCAATAGTAATCCTGGGAATTTCTATAAATTTCCTTTTATAGCGTTCAGCACGCGAAGTTCAAGGATATGAAATAAAATAGTTTTAAAAAATTTAATAAAATAATCGCCTACTCTTCTAATTAAATATTACTGTAATTATATAACCTACGTGTACTTTGATAAATTTATTCATCAATCACATAAATAAAATTAACGAAAACTATCAAATATACACCTAAAAATTTCTTAATACGAATCGTGATCGTGATTGTTATTGTTGCAATAACCACCGTTGCATAATGAATTTAATTAAATTAGGCATCGTGCACTTCGAACCTTAATAAAAAGGTAATAAGAGCGACTACCACTGCCCCATTAGGTAATTGATTTAAATGTTACTTTCGCCAACGACGCCCATGGCGCGCCTGCCACCTTTCTGCATCATCGCCGCCGCTTCCGTCGACCAATGGATTCACAACCTTGGTTGACAGGGAATTTTCAGAGACCATCTCGGTTTTTCACCACTGCCGAGATTTGGGAGGAGCTGTTATAAATACCGCGGCCGGTGGCTAATGCAGCATACTCGATCGTTCGCATCCAGTAACAGCACATCACAAATCACCAACATGAAAGTAGCAGTAAGTATTTGCATTTTTATGTAATAGCAAAAAATATTTTAGCTCTAAATATATATTACAAAATAGCTCACAAATTTTGTTAGCGATAAGTTAATCAATTGCAGTTATGAACTTTAACCAAATATATTTATATAATTTTGATGAATGTAAAATATCAAATAATTATTAGTTAGTAATAGTAATTATTATATTATTTATTATGGCAAATTTATATCTAATTATATTATTAGATAAAAATTCATAATATAATATTAAGCGTTTAATTTACAACTCACTTTCTCCGCAAACCTCTTAACTTTAAATTGTTGGTAACCAACAAATATTATGGTATATAGTAGGTTTTTCAAACAACAATTTATATTTTATTATTTCTAAAAGGATAACTTTTATTTTATATAAGCACTTATTATGATATATATCTTTTTTTATATTGATTATTATTGTAATTGTTTGTAATATAAAATGGATTTAATTATTCTAGATTGTTGCCATTGCCCTTTTCGCCACGGCTTTCGCCGCCTCACCCAACGATCCCATCCCAATCCTTTCTCAAGAAGCCGATGTCAACTTCGATGGTAGCTACCGTCACTCCTACCAAACTGGCAATGGAATCGCTGCTCAGGAACAGGGAGTCTTAAAGAACGCTGGTAACAAGGATACCGAAGCCGAGGAAGTCCAAGGATCCTTCCAATACACTGCCCCAGATGGTTCCCCGATCTCAATCCAATACGTTGCCAACGAGAACGGTTTCCAACCACAAGGTGCCCATTTGCCAGTCGCTCCAACTCCACCACCAATTCCAGCTGCCATCGCCAGGGCTTTAGACTGGATCGCCGCTCACCCAGAGCCAGCAACCAACAAAGCCGGAAGGTTCTAAATTTTTTAACGCGATGAAATCAAAACGTGGTGAACGCTTTCTGTGATAAGTTTCTAATGCCACGTGCCCACCCATTTTCCCCCCACTCACTGCCAAGTTAATACTAGTTACTCGAACACACATGGATGCCCTGTACATATTGTAATGCTGTGCCATTGTTGATATTAAAATAGCAATTTTTATTTATCTTGAAATATTTATTAACCTTATAACAAATATGATATATAATGATGGGATGCTTACAGTAAGGTAAGGCCTTATTTAATAAAAAACTTGATATTCTTAAATAGTCGCCCAAAATTTAATTAAGAATAAGAAATAATAAAATAAAATTAATAGATGGCGCTAACTTTAACATAATAAAGTGTATACTGTGTTGTCTACAAAAGCAAAGTAAGTTTTGTATATTTAATAGATATTTTTAGCTTTTGTTAATTATACATCTAAATATTATTATTTTTAACATACACATAACAGGTGTCAAAATTATGGCAATAATAGGAAAAAAATTAAAGAGTTCTGCCACCTAAATTAATTTCTAATAAAGTAACACCCTAAAGGCTATTGGGCCAATTATTAATATTATTTTATTAGTATTTAATTATTTATTTTAAAACAATAATAATAAGGAATCCTAAATGTATCATATAAATCTAAATATCAGCGTGATCTTAATTATACTATACTAATATCTTTATTTTTACTAGAACAGACCCCAATAATTAGAACTAGATTTCTAAATAATTTCTTTTTTATTATTTATATGCGTTCATTATTATCCTGCAGTTCTAATATCAATGAAATCTATTTTCCGACATTTTTGTCTTAACGCTATCACAATGTACAGGGTGTTAAATTTATCTCCCAATATATCATAAAATATTTACATAAAATAGTGCATTTAATTGTTAAACTAAATAATAATCAGAAAAACACAAAAACATTTCTAATTTCTAATATTCGTTAATTTTCTACAACGTAAAGGACTTTAATACATTTTTATTCTTACATTAAATAAATTAGAGTTAATATTTGGACATTCAACAAGGGATAAGCAGGATGTATTCATAGGTATAATTAAGTAACGTGAATAAAAAATATATTAGTAGTAGACTAGTACAAAATACAAAAACAGATTTACATTACAAATTACATCTAGTGAATTAGGAAGTATACATAGATGAACAGAAAGATAAGAAATTCTTATAAATATATTAACAATACTTTAAAACAAAAAATAAATAAATATACTTTAATAAAGAATACGTCAAAAAGAAAAACCACAAAATTACTATGAAAATGTAATCATAAAATTTTATCGAGTTCTTTCGATGATTTAGTGGGCCTGATTAAAATCCTCCAGAAAATGCCTTTAAATCTTATTCCAGATTAACTACATAAAATCTGTCGACGACATATTTATTAGCGGGAAAAGCGATATAAATAAAATGCCATATGGACAATTTATTTACTTGTTAATTCAAAATTAAGTAATTTTTAGAAGAACTCGCCGGTGGTGGCGCATTTGGTTACGGCCCCGAACTGACGTGCAGCAACGTGTGTTCAGGTCAGTAGTTAGATGCGTGACCGGTACCATTCGCCATTGGGTTACAATTAATGGTGCTTTAGAGTGACGGGGCGATCCTTTAAAGTAACAAGCTCATTTATACACACATAAATACACAAATCACACGGCGGAAGGACCACGTGATCGATAGCCAAACACTACTACTACTTTAGGTTAGGTTAAGATACAGAGGTGGCCATAAAATTTTGAATAGGCTACCAACAACTATGAATAATTGTATTCATATATTCGCGGATAATTCGACTATGAGAGCTATACACTGCACGCCTAAAGTATGGAACAAATTTAGTGAATGCGAAACAAAAACTTTTTGGGTAAAATCCTCGAACAGGTCGATTTTGTTTTATAAAAACTCACATTTTTGTGGAAAAATCTATTTTCGTATGTCATTTGTTTGTGATTAATGTTTTCAAAATGACAACACCACATTTTTAAATTCATTTTGAAACCTTTCATTGTGGAATTGACAGTATAAAAATATTGCCACTAAATGACAATTGAATTTTAAGAAACAGTAAATATAGTTTTCACAAAAATAAACGAAACTTTTCTTTAATAATAACAAAAAATAATGAAATTAGGTATTAGAAATGCCGTTCATCAACTTCTTGACAATATACAGGTCTGTGTAAAAATTCTTTTTGCTCATTATGAATTTCTCCCGGGATAATGGATCGCATTTTGTCTCTAATGCGACCTCGTAGTTCGGCTAAACTGTGTGGTTTCCTGCAGTTAAGTTTTGATTTTATACAACTCCATACAAATAATCAAGAGGTGTAACATCTCGGGATCTTGCGAGCTATTTTATCGGTCCTCGTCTGCTAATCCACCTCTGAGGAAAGATATTGCTTAAAAATTCACGAACTGTGCGCGGAAAGTGCAGAGGTTCTTTGTCTTGCTGAAACCAAAGTGTGTTATCTGGAATGTCAGGATCACAGTCGCTTGGGAAATTTACTATAAGCGCTGGAACTAGGTCATTTTGCAAACACTTCAAATATCTTTCACTTGTGAGAGTTTCTTCGAAGAGAAAATACCCTATTATTCTGTTTGCGACTATTCCGACCTACACATTTAAATTTTGTGGATGTTGAGTATGTGTTTCGATCACCTATGATGGTTTGTCTGACTTCAATACTTGCAATTTTGACGATTCACTGTGCCGTTTAGACAAAACGTAAATTTGATTTGTTTGACTCAGATTCATCATCGTTTCACAGAATTGCAGTCACTGATCGGGGTCGTCTTCGTTGAGTTCTTGCACGAACTGAATTTTATAGGGACGATATTTTTTCTTTCCTCGTGCTACGTAGCACTGTCGTCTGACTAACTTCGTTTTCTGAGGTTGCTCTTCTATACTTAATAAAGTGTCAATTGTTTCACTAGTTCCTCTGAATTTAGACTCAATCTTACTAATTGTGGATCGGATGATTTGGATATTTTGCATTAAATAAATTGCATACCTCCTGCTGAGTTCTGGTCTTATTTCCAGATCCGATGAAAATCTAAATGACACAATCCTATATTTTTCATTATTTGTTTGTTAAACCTTTGGTCGGTAATCAAACACTGACGACACATATTGACCAATGCATGTTTAATCATCCTGAATTTTCTACAGTTTTTCTTTCGTCTATAATTAATTTTTAATTTTTTTTCGTGACTTTCTTCAGTTTGTTTTTATTGATAATTACTCCTCGTTTATTTGATATATTCCTATTAATATTTAACTTATTCGAGTCAATAACCGCCAACTACGTTGCTTCTTTCATTAACCAACTAAAATCCCCCGGGTAATCAGCCTTTATTTACTTCCACGTTTCCCTTATCATCCATGTCTTCACTAATTCCATTTTGCCCTTTACGATTACCAAATTCTCTAACTATGTCTGCCATAGAACATCCTTCTATTTATACACTATTTCAGGTAAATTACATTACATGCATATATTTATAAGGCTATATTTGTTACTTTTCTTTTAATTATTGTTAGTTTTTTCATTATTTTTGTTTCTAGTTAGTGGTTTTATATCATCCCATCGAATCCCTCGTATTTCGGCTGCTTTTGTTACTCCTTCTCTCCAAGATTTTCTGGTTGTTCCCCTTTTTCTCTTTAATCGTTCTCTCGCTTCATAGACTTTCTATACTATTCTTTGTTGTCCCATCCTTGTTACATGTCCTAACTATCTTAACTGGCTCTGCTGTATAGTTATCTCTACCGGTTCTATGTTAAGTTCTTCTGTATATGTGTCATTTCTTATCCTGTCTAGCTTTGTTTTATTTTTTATTTTTCTCAAGATTATCATTTCCATGGCTGTTATTCTGCTCATTTGAGCCTTCGTTGTTGTCCATGATTCGCTTCCATATGTCAATATGGTTTTCATTATCCTCTTGATTACTTCTAATTTAGACCCCTCAAATATTTCTTTTTTCCTGGTATATCATGCTTTATTGTATTAATTGCCCTACTTGTTTTTTATTCTTTCATTTATTTCGTCTTCTGGGTTTTCTCTATTTACTTCTCCTATTATTATTACTTTTGTTTTCTGTATGTTTATGTTCATATTTGCTTTTTCTAGCTGTTCGTTTATTGTTGCTACGTTGTGTTGTAAATCTTCTTCGGTTTCCTCAAGTATTATCATATCGCCCGCATAGCTTAGCTCTGTAAGTTGAATTTCCTCCATGTTCCACATCCCTACTTTATAGTACTTCAATTTATTCTTGCATCGCTTAACATCCACGTCTAGTACTCCATTAAATAGTGTAGCACTTAGTATGCATCCTTGTTTCAGTCCTGCATTATATTTGAATTTTTCTGACTGTTCGTTGTTTGTAAATATGTAGCACTCCGTGTCATCATACATGCTTTTTATGCTCTCTATCATTCTTTTTAATAGTTTTTGGTTATCTTTGTGTGCCTTTGCTAGATTATGCCCTAATTCTTCCCATTTCCTGCTTTTACTTTCTTTTACCAGTCATTTCACTTTTGTCTTTCCTTATTTATTTAATAATAAAATGTATTAAAATCCTTTAGTTCGTTGTAGAAAATTAAATAATAAATTTAAAAATACGAAAACATTTCGTGAATCTACAACAATGAGTCTTACTAAGACTACAAAACAAATTAATTTGAAACAACTACTTCTCTAGCTAATACTTCGACAGACATTAAATAATACAAATTAATTTGCATGTTACAAATAGTACAACTATCAAAGCAACACTAATTTGAATGAAATTATTTCTGTTGAATAAACTAATAAATGATAAAATGTACTTTAGATTGTTTAAATGTAACTATAACATGAAAAATTATGAAAAATGAATTTTAAACTGATTTCATTAAATTAAATTAGCAAAAGCAATTAAAAAATCTAGCATTCAAGTTTATAATCATCTGCAGACACGTGTTTCGAACTTTCGCTCTCTTCAGTACAGCTTTATTATAAAATTGATTTTAAATACAAATAAAAACACGTACTAAAATAAATATAATGAAATATGATAATAAATATAATGAAATATAAATAACTTACTCAGATATGTACGGCAACTGACACAAGAATGAAATATAATCGACTGAAGGTCTGAATTTATACCTGAGGTGGATTAGTGAATTCTACAGAAATCATTACGTTCGGAATTAAGGAAAAATACCCACTTGGAGCATATTTCTGCTTTTATAATCACATGGGGCATATATTGTTATGATTGCTTATTCTTCTTCGTTTATTTTTATTTTAGCTACTAGTATTCTATCGTTTACATATTTCATATCTACTATGTTGTTTGCTTGTTCCTTGTTTATACTACTATTGTAAGTTAATTTATTTTCTCTTTGTTTATCGTATTTACTTTTATATCGTTTACTTCCATTTAAAAATTTTCATTAAAAAGGCTTTTAACCTCTTCCTCTGGCTTCTGTGATTTTAATAGCTCTTTTATTATAATGTTATTTTTCCTTTTAGTTTTTTGTTCGTTTTCAGCTTTCATCTTTAATTTGTTGATCCTCTCTTATAGCACATTCCTTTCCGCCTACCACTTTGCTTCTTTCTTTTCCATTTTTGCTTCTAACTCTTTTATTTCTAGTTTTAATTCATCCGTGTTTTATTCATTTTGTGTATCACCGATTTTAGCATTTGCTTTATTTCATCCATATCGTCAACTTCCTCCTCTCTTATCCAATTTTCGACACTAGCTGTCTTGATTAATTCCTATTTTTTTCAGCACCTGTGATCCGAGTACCTTCTTGCTTCTATTAAATATTCCAAAATTTTCTGCCGGATCTTTTTCTTCGAGCTCTCTGTATCTTTTATATTTGTTCCTATCAGTTTTACACGTTGTAGTTTGTTTTTGTAAACTCTTACTGTACCTAAAATTTATAGAATGTCTGAGAAGGAAAGAGGTGAGTGACAGAATGGTCAAGTTAATAAGGAGGGTGTTTATAAGGAAACGTGAGGCGTGGCGAAAGTGGGATTCCCGGACAAGAACAGCTACATTAATGATGTCTCTACTCTTAAAATGTTTTTTTACTTTAAATGAAAATGTCCTAACTTAATATTTTCTTATTTGATAAAAGTTTTTCTGCACATCGGATCTCAGACCTTTCACTTACACGTAAACACTCTACGACATACCTGTAACTTGGATTCAATTCATTGCTGTTTTTTGAAACAACTACTTCTCTGGCTAGTACCTCGACAGACGTTGAATAAAACAAAGTTAATTTGCGTGTTACGACTAGTACAACTATCAAAGCAACACTAATTTTAATAAAATTATTTCTGTTGAATAAACTAATAAATGATAAAATGTATTTTAGATTGTTTAAATATTAAATATGACTATAAAATAATCATGTTATAGTCATATTTAAACAATCTAAAATACATTTTATCTGCTCCTGAAAAAACACCTTTATTACGAAACTTCTGTTCCGAGGCTTGATTTTTCCTCGGAACGGATCATAACCTCAAAACTGACCAACGGCGCAAGAGCCAAGGCTAAATCGGGGGTGTAGAGCGATTAAATTGAATTGAATTGTCTCAAATTATTGAAAAGATATTAATATGTCACTATTTTTAATTTTACGTTTGAAAGTAATAAATACATTATTTGAAAATAATTTTCCAAAATAAGCTTTTAATCTTTACAATAATGACATAATTATAATCTCGCTGATAAAATATTCTTTGGCCAATAAGTGCACAGAATTAACAGTTTTAACTTGCAAAAGATTTTTCCTTCTTTTGAAACTGTGTAATATTTAAAATGCATAGAAATATGCATAAAATACTTTTTATGCGGAAAATTGTTATATTTTAATTAAGATAACTGAAATCATATTTTACTTCTAACACAAAGTAATAGCTATTTACTAAAATTTGATAAAATCGTTTTCCTTTAAGTATAAAACTTTTATTAATAGATTTATTTCTTATTTAACTTTGAATTTTTTAATGTTACAGTTGAACATCTTTTCCGAATTATTTTCACTTCTGATAAAAATAAGTGAATAAATCAATTAAATAATTTGTACTGCATCCTTAAATTTTTAAATCGTAGCAATTAGGGTGTTTGGAGAAATTATATACTGAGACATCTTTAACATTTTTATTTACACTATATCTACAAAATCAGATCACACAGGTTATCAACAATTTAGAATTTCTTTCCAGCGTGGTGCTCTTCCTTTTGTGGATGAGCAGCGATCCATTCCAAAGCCCTTTGGATGTAATGTGGGATGGGCTCAGGTTCTGGAGCGACTGGTAAATGGGCACCTTCAGGTTGGAATCCGTGTTCGTTAGCGACGTAGTGAACGGCATAGTTGGTACCATCAGGGGCGGTGTATGCGAAAGAACCAGCGACTTCTTGGGTCTCGTCTTTACTTCCGGCATTCTTGACGATAGCGCGAGCTTCGGACTTAATTCCATTTCCAGCTTCGTAACTGTGTTCGTAGGAACCATCGGGAAGGATGTCGGAGGTTTGTCTCACAATTGGGACAACATCGTCGACGTGAGCGGCGTAGGCCACGGCCAAGAAAGCAACGAAGATGAACTGCAATAATATCATTGTAATTATATATTCAAAAATAAATAAATCATGGAGAAATGGTTATAAAATTATTAGATGTGTCTTTACATTTAGCTATAATATATTACTTACTAAAAAACATTTGCAACGGCCTAGTTGTATTTTTATTGTGTGGTGAAATTAATCTATATACTCGCAATTAATTATACATATTTAAATATAAAACACCTTATATATTATTATAATTAATGAAATATATCATTGAGAATTTAAACCTAAGTACAATTGCAAATGATTTGTTGACAATATTATAAATATTTATTTAGAATGAAATTACGAAATTTAATAATAATATATTTAATATTTAAAGTAATCATAAATTAAATTTACTTACGGATTTCATTTTGTGTGTGGTTTGTTAGGTTGCGTTAATCGCTGTGAAGATACCACGCTAAAATGTGTCTTATATAGTGAGCACATTCGGTAATAAAATTTTGAAGATGAGTTATTCTTTGTCATCAAGGACGGCGCCACAATTCAACCATTCTTAGGAACTGGATTTTTAAAAGTTCAATATCAAGGCGATCATCAAATCGCCGCTATAATTATTTAGATTGTCTGGTCCAAAATATTAAGTAACACAGAAAATATTTGAATTAAATGCAAATTAATTATATTCATCATTTAAATTTATTTTATATTAATGGTATTATAGATATATGCATCTTTAAATATGCAGTAGAAAGTAGGAAGATTATGTTTGTAGAAAACGAGTCCATTATCATAAATTCTGCCTATAATTGTACAAATAAAATTTTGTTAATGTTAATTAATGTTAACTAATAAGCAAATTTTAACCACTATGAACATTAAATTTTTAATTTACTATTACTAGCTTATTATTATAATAATTACTCTTATTGTTACAAATTAATACTGTTATTGTAAGTGTCAAATTCTGTAATACAAAAAAAGTCATGTTATAGTAAAATATATTCAATGCATAATGTATAATACAGGAACAGGTTTTAATAAATAATAAAAAATAAATAACAGAAAATATATTTTTATAAAAACGAGGAAGATTATTTTCATAATTATGGTTGTAATTTAACTCTAAATAAAAAAAAACATACAGGTTATGAGCTCTTCTGATATGAACAAATGTGTCCCTTGGTTAAAAGTATATTTTAAAAATTTATAACTATTTTATAAAAAAATAATAATTCTAAAGAATATCAAAATAGAAGATTTTAAACAACCTACTTTGTGTAGAATGCATGGATTTTAATAGAAGTAAGAATAAAGTAATATCTTCGAGATCATAGTATTAATAACATGAATTTTATGACTTTAAATAAAATAAATTGTGTCGAAACTATAGTCACTAAGAATAACAAAGTGTGTGATATAAACAATGTTTATTTTATTTTATTTAAAGTTATAAAATATGTATCACAAAGTGAAAGCCTCTACAATCAAGTATTTATGAATTTTATGATCTAAAAATGAGATATCTATTCACTTTTATTTTCACAGAAGAATATATTTCAAATTATTTTCAATAACTTTAAGTTATAAACAGTTTTTTCGATATTTTCTTATCAAATCATTACAGTAACAACATGGAATTAAAATATGTACAATAGAGTTTTTTTATAATTGAGACATGTACTTTTCTTGTACCTGCAAGAATCTTAATACAAATGTAAAAATTATTTGTAGTTGTTATACGAGGAGAGTTCAATAATTAATGTAACACATTTTCTTTCTCGGCCACGTTTCGCTGAAAAGCCTGAACATTTCGTGTTCATCATTCAATATTTCCGGTATGTGACAGCGCTATACGTAGCTGTTAAAATGACATCTGTAACGGAGGTGCGTTCGAAACGACGGGTAGTGATTGAGTTTCTTTTGACGGAAAACCAGGGCATCTCAGATATTCATAGGCGATTGCACAATGTCTACGGAGATCTGGTAGTGAAAAAAGCACATTGAGTCTTTGGGCAAAGTCTGTGTCATTATCGACGCAAGGTCAAACCAACCTGTCTGGAAGTTATTCTGTTCGATGTTCTTTCCCATGGCCAACCAATAAACTCTGAAGTATATTATGCTACTGTTATCAAATTGAAGAAACGAATTCAGCGTATTCGTAGACACAAAAAGCGTACGGATTTCTCTTTCTCACAAGAACTCACAGAAGTCTTCGACCCGAGAGAAGCCCACAAAACTTCAGTGGACTGTTCTTTGTCATCCATCCTACAGCCCCGTCCTCGCAAGGTCTGACGCAATCCGCGGGAAGCACTGGGCGAATGATGAAGACGTTATTGATGCAGCACGTTACTTTCGACATAGACTTGTGGAATGGGTGCTGGCATACATGCCTTCATATCAAGGTGGTGTAAAGCATTGAATGGAGATTACGTTAAAAAATAGTGTTTTGATTAAAAGGAATTGGGGAACAAATTGGTGTATTTGAATGCTGAACAACCCTTGTTTCGGAAAATAAATGTTGCAATATATATTGAATCCCACCTCGTATATTACATTAGGTATTAAAAGAACGGATTCAACTCATTCCAAGGCCTCGTCTACGACGACGGGCTAAGTCTCGAGATGCCCGAGGGTATAGATGTGGCCAGCTGAGGTGGACGACTTTCTTATCATAGTCCGGAGGATGTGAAAGCTGTTGCCAAAGAAATGACCGACACGGCAGCTCGCTGGATAAGATATGTGGGTTTGGAAGTGGCCGCTCACAAGACCAGAGCTACGTGGCTTTCTAGCCGAAGGGCAGCGAAACTCAGAATTCTTTCAGGCCTGAACGTAGCAGTGGACCCCATAATCAAGTACCTGGGCGAACCAAACTCCAGCAGCCAGGTAAGAAGGCGGCGATTAGGGCAGCGCGAACGGCATCAGCACTTTCATGTTTGATGGTGAAACTATGAAGGCCGTCGAAGACGAAGCGTCGGACGAGAGTACCACACGATCGGACCATCTCTCCTCCACCGCATATGGAAATCGCAGCGAAGACCGATGTAACGCAGTGCTGAGAGGGTTCGCACAGGGACGTCGAGCGTGAAACGATCCAACATCTGCTGTACAACTGGTAGAGCACTTGGGATGCGGGTAATACAGGACCTGTATCCTTATCTCAGAGGAAGAGACATGGATAGGAAGGAGGCGCGAGACTCTGGACTACAACACCTCCCAGTTCATATGAGGTACCTGTGCTGTATCAAAAACTCGGAAGATGCGAAGTGCATGTGGTGCGAGCAGCAGATAAAAGACACGGTATTTCACTAAGTATTTGAATTCCAGGAATTGAATCAAGAAAGAGAAGAGGTTGGGAAGAGTCTAGGACACCAGCTGGATCCTAGAACCCAACGGCACTGGTGATCAGAATGGTCAAAGACGCCATAATAGGGAGTAAGAAGATTGATAGAAAGGTTTTCTGTTTTATTAATATTGCTGTTTTTCTATGTATTGCTTTATGTTTGTGTTTTTCCCTTTTAAATGCTTTCATGTATTTAAATTAATTTTTAATTGATTACGCCACTTACAATGTAAACCGAATTTTTTAATATTAAAGAACAAGAGGCGAGAGAAGGGCAGTAGGGGGAAACCAGTGAAATATTTTTAATATCAAGAAAGTTTATATAATAGTATAAATTTAACAGGCACCAACAGCTTTATAAATACAGATACTAGATTAGATTAGGTTAGATGTTATATGGATTGCATCGGCGCATCCCATCCCTACTTATCTCAGATGACCAGCTCTAGCTTTGCCTCTTTGATTAGTCCTATTAGCCTTGCCAGAGGGGCCTGGGTATTGCTCTCCGCGCTTGGGTTTGTGGTGCAGAGCTTTTCATATATAATTTTTGCTAGGCCAGTAGGTATGGCGTCACTTTGGACAGACAGCCAGCCAGACTGCCCCATCCAAAGATGGCCGCCATGAGTCAACACATCCGGTTGAGCCGGAAGTCCTTGTCAGTAACATCTGGTGTAGTGTGCACTTTTGACAGGAAGTCCCATAAGAGACAATGTGTTAGAGTGAGACTCGGAAGTGAATGAAAGAGTGAGATGCAAGATCCAGTGCTGCCAACTTAAATTTTGTCTGGAAATAAAAAGTAATGCAATTGGTTGGTAATAAGAGAAGGTAAGGCATTCAATTCAAGATGCACTTTAAATTATCTTTGTATAAAATATGTCGGTATTGTAGAAACCTGCAATTGCTCTTTTATTAAGTTCCAAATTTTTCCACTAGGTGTGTGTGTGTGTGTGTGCGTGTGTAGTCCCCCACTTACTGCGTTGATGTATGCAACCTGTTTTTAATTATTTATGTTGTCGGATTTTAATTATTGTGTGAATATATATATTTGTGAGAGGAGTGTAGGCAACCTGCTGATTTTTTTATTTCGTAATTAATTCATCGTGATTTGAACACGGGACTGTTGGATTGTTAAGCGGACGTGATACCACTAGGTCATCACGTCGTACTGATAAGAAAAAAATAAATGTTGTATATATGAAAAAAGGAAACGTGACATTCATGAACGCATCGCGCGCTTTTGGTGATAAGGACGGACAATTAATTGATAAGTGTGAAGAATGGTGCCCATCCGGAGTAATTTAAGAAAGTCTTGCGTTAATAAGATAATGTGTGTGTGTGTGTGTGCGTTAAATTAATATCTAAGAACGAAAATGTAACAATGACCAGAAGCTAGAGATTACAAGAAATTGGAATACCAGAAGCTGAAGAATGGTGCCTCTGATGGAACGTGTCCATCCGGAGTAATTTCAAAATAGATGCACTTCACAAACACATCATACAAGAGACATCACTCTACACACTGATAAGAAACACAACCAAACACTACGAGAGACAGGTACCGACTGATTAATTTTGTATAAGATACTATCATATAAGAGTATAGAGTCTACGGAGCATGCGCAGTATATATTGAGATTCTACTAAAGAGTGCCAGATTTAAGTCAGGTGATAAGTCTAGTAAGTTATAGGAGGGAAATTCAAATTCATTTATAGTCCCGTAGGGAAGAAAACATAATGTTTCTTAAAGAAGACGTTTTGTTATTATTGATTGTTATACACTTGGAAATTCGTTTTGTAAATTAGTATTTGTGGGTTTATCTGCCGTCACTTCCGGTTGAAATAATTCATAGGGGGCAGATGATCAAAAAGATTGCAAATATGTACATACAAAATATTTAAGGAAACTGTTGACTTACCCGAAAATTATATGGATGGACTCCTCTCGTGTGTGAAATAAGTTCTCCTTTCAATTGTTGCATCAGAGACCATATCTATTTCACCATCTTCCAATTCTTCGGGGTCGTTGGGGAAATCACAATAAAAACTAATACACTTTAATAAAATGTATTAAAATCCTTTAGTTCGTTGTAGAAAATTAAATAATAAATTTAAAAATACGAAAACATTTCGTGAATCTACAACAATGAGTCTTACTAAGACTACAAAACAAATTAATTTGAAACAACTACTTCTCTAGCTAATACTATGCTAATATTATTCAATGTCTGTCGAAGTATTAGCTAGAGAAGTAGTTGTTTCAAATTAATTTGTTTTGTAGTCTTAGTAAGACTCATTGTTGTAGATTCACGAAATGTTTTCGTATTTTTAAATTTATTATAATACACTTTAAATTATCTCTGTATATAACATGTTCTTGTAATACGTCACCACTACCTGGAATGGAATTAAAAACAATCCTGTGCGTGTTATTACAACATTGGCAGCACACTTGAAGATGTCTCCCGTCAGGTGTTAATTTTGGGTGTAAATTTAAAATTTCAATATTTGTAACAGTTTCTAATAAATATTCAACTGACATGGTCAAGGAAGCCTGTGAAACTGATTACAATTCGCCAACAGCTGACCGTGTTCTTCCGGTGTGTGTGATTGATAAGAGAAATTAATGACTGAACCTAGCGAAACAGACGCTATTTTTACGCGCAATGTTTTTGTGAATTGTGAGATAATCATATGTGAATTCCTAACTACAAGAAGAAGGAAGAGCAAAGGGTTTACAGTATAGTTCATGTGTTGGCTAAGGTAAGTGTACAAAATCATTACAGTATTCAATGACAGAAATAAATTAAGTGTCTCGTACTTACAGGTGAAAATAATGTTTGAAGAGATTGATATCAGAGGAGATGTGATAAAAGAAATATGATTAATACGCACTAAGTTGTGAAAATAAAATTGTAAATAAAATAATAATTATTTGTTAATTGTTATAGCCACGGTGGCGCCATCTAGTAAAGGCATTTTCGATCAATGACAGAAATAGATTAATTATGAAGAGACGGATGAGTGGAACACGAAGAAATTGGGTTTATAAGTTTATAAATATGTGTATCTTAGATATATTGTATAATTAAGGAGCGTACTTACACTTTTGAAATAAATTTAAATTGCAGTATACCCCACGCTAAATGATTTATCATTTGTATATTGGGTTGCCTATAGTCTTGATTAATTAAATTTTATCAGTAACAAAATGGATTGGGTTGTATATATTAATTAACACTTAATATTAATATAATGTGATAAGTAAATAAAACACAAATTATTTTAAAATCTATATTAGAATATTTAAAAATACACATTTGACATAGACTTACATACAATAAATATAATTACATCGTAGTAAAACTATAATTATTAATATTTACATTTCTTATAGCCGTACGGTACAGAGTTATAGTCTTTAAATTTACGTTTTGTAGAGTTTGGTTTATAAATTTTTGTTTCAGTCCGGGTCACTAATTCATGTTCTGCGGTTCTGGGAATGTTTGTGGTTACTACAGGTATAGGCTCACTTCTCTTTAAAACCATTTCAGCAATCTTTTTAAAGTTTATTAATTTAGAAGTAGTATAATTAAGTGAAATACCTTTAACTTTCACTGAAGCACTTATACCTTTTTGTCCAAGCACCTCGTACCCATAATTTTTTGGTCCTCCTGACACAAACTTTAAAATAAAACTGCCCTCGCCGTACACAGGCCCCAACTCGTCCGTCATCTCACCGATGAAATTTCCTGTAGGGACATCGTATTCTCGTTCGCGTCCTATGTAAATTATACTGTCAGTATCATAGTAGAGTACACGCTCCTCCAATTTTTCTAAGTAACTGTAAAGTTTAAGTCTTGCTTGAGCTGTAGTGTATGCAGCTAGTGTAACATTAACTGTACTTAAGGGGTCGTAGGCTTCCTCAATGAATTCGTAATTTACGACTACAACATCTTCAGTAATTGGTAAGATACCACAAACCTCTACCGAAGGATTTTTCATTAGAAAAATAGCTCTTCAGGTCTATTAATCATAGCTGTTTTTGCTTGATTTTCGCGCTGTCCTAATTTTCCCCAGAAGGAGTTCAAAATTAGTTTTGCAAGAGATCGAAGACCTGGGTTTTCCAAAATACATGCAAATTCTAGACGAACACCCTCAGCATCGAAAAATTCTTCAATATATTTGTCCTTTTCCTCTCGAGTACTTAAATTTTTAGGCCATCCAGAAGCTTGTTGTTTATATTTAATAAAGGTGTTCATCATTTCGGTGAACAATCCTTCTGAATTTAATTTAGAGTCATACTGCATTGATTTATATTTCCAAATTTCTTGAATTTCAATCATTTTATAGCCTTTCTCTAATGCTTTATAAACTTCTTCAATAACCCATGTTCCGTGCAAAGCCCTCTGGTCATCAGAATGATTACATTCATCATTTTGCTCCATATCTTCTCCGCATTTTCGACAAAGTACAAACATTAATTTGTTATTCATTTTAAGAGGTAGCACAGGGTGATAGAGATCTGCAGGTGGTAAAATTGAACATTTAATTAACCCACAACTAGTACCAAGGTCAATTTTCAAACACTCTTCATTGCCAGTTTTCACTTCAGGGTGGCCAATTGGAAATCTTCCGTACTTGCAAGCCCACGGGTAAAGGGAGCAAACATCAACGTATTTGATTTTTTCACTTGGCATGGCCTCATAGTACTCTTTGCAATTGCCTGTCCTTCCTCCGTAAAAGGCATCGCGAGGATTAAGAGGTAGTGAATTTAATAGATGGTGCTTTTCTGTAAATTGTACAATTTTGGGTGAATCTCTCAATTTTTGTCTAAACTCGCACTCCCACATCTCGATTACTTCGTATCCGAGTTCCCTGAGTCTTGAGGATTTGGACAGAGTAGATTCATATCTTGTATTTAGGGATTCTTTTGGGTTGTCGTGTAAAGGTGTGTCACGGTTATGTTTGTAACATCGAATGCAACCGTGGTAATAACAACCATGGAATTCAAACACTTGGCGTGTTTCTTCAGAGTAACCGTCCACCTCTACACCTTTTACAATTGCCTCTCTTTGTTTTGCGGTATGAACAATATTTATTTGTCTTTGTTGTTCTTCCCACACCAGCCACTGTGTACCTATTTTGGATTGATTATTACGCCATCTGTATCCTCCTTTCGGAATTATTCCAATAGTGTTTGGTTTAAGAAAGTTACGACGATAGACTTTACTGCAGGCGGAGGCGATTGTACTGGACTCTGTAAGAGGGCAAACATTTCCTACATCTAGAAGGAGGTTCCGAAACCTGAGACATGCAGCAGTTAAAATTTCCACATCACTAATACAATAGTCCACCAACTCTTTCTTTAAATCAAATTCCAACTCTTTATTGGCTTCATACCACTCTAAAAACTTATCTCGTGCATCTGTTTTCATTGAATCCGGACTGTAGTACTCTTTGGAAGGCAGAGGGCCTACGTAATCATCATTTTCTGCTTTATTAAATAAATGGGGAAAATAACCTTTCTTGAAATTATCTCCAAGACCAAAGGCTTTAGGAAGCGCACTGAGAGCCATAGGGAAAAAGTTTAGACTGTCAATAAATTTCACGTTATCCAGTAACATCTGAATAATTTTTGTACCGCGCATAATCAGTTCAGGTTTCAATTGAGTTTTTGTTAAAATATGATTAAGGATAAATTGATGGTCATAAGCTTGGCCATTATGGGCCACAACTACAACATTTTTAAATAACTTTCGCTGATTAAGTACATATTCTAAGAATCTCTCCGCAGGACTAATTTTTAAAATATTTAATCGATGTCCGCACTTATTGCAGAGTTTGACACCAGTATCAATACAGTTTTCGCAGCACGTCTTAAATACACACAAGTTGGGTTCGTGTAGTAAATCTCCGTTTTCCAACCGTGCTTCTTGACGCGATTCCAAATCGTAGAACACAAATAAAAAATCTTTTAATTTCGGTTTTCCTGTGTCTGGTTGCATATAACAAACGTGATTACCGGGTAAATGTTTTTGACAAATCTTGCAGAAAATTTCACCACACGTATGTTGTCTATCACTTTTAACAGTTTTTAAACAATTAGTACACAATCGTATTTGCTCGCACACCGATCCTTTATTGAGTGAATTAGTTTTCTTGTGATTATTAAAGCATTCTTGACTTCTAAATGTTCTATTACACTCCGCACACTTTACTTTTTGCCGATGTTGACAAGCCGGCGATTGTTGACAAGCTTGACATGTTCCTCCACACCTATGTTTATTTTTGTGATCGTACGGTATATGACACTCTTCACAATAATACGTACAACAAAATGCAGCAGTGAGAGATGTTATTACATTATAGTGTCCATCATGATACAGTAAATTTAGTTTTTTTAACACTTTCATTCGCACCATCGAACTCCAAGTCTCTGCCTTTACCTCCGTACTGATAAACCGTAATTTTATAATCACTCAAGTACCGCTGGAATTTATGGAGTTTTTCAATACCAGCTCCTTCTTCGGGAACTTGCACACCACAACATTGAAGTAATGTTTTAGCTCTTATTGTTTGCAATTTTCCTAGATCTCTACGCACTTTAATATATTCAGGGTCTTTATCAACATGAGCTTTCGCAACCGCTAACGCACGAGGTAAGCACAAATTGTCTTTGTTTTCAATAGTCACTATGCCTTTATGCATTGCACACTCTTCATTAAAGGTGTTGTACCTTTTTCCACGACCACGTCCCTCGGGCATGCGCACTGATGTAACGCTTAAGCAGAACGTATCAGTATTAAGCCCCGTTGAGTTAGATTGGAATATCCCATTTATAATGGACCATACGTCTTCAGTAGATATTTGGGAAGCATTTCTGAACTTCATGTACCCCGAACCGTGTTGAAATTCCTTTGAGCAGAAGGTTACTCCCACCTGATCATTGGGGCGTAAGTGATCTGTCGATTTCTTTACGATTTGAGTGATGGCATCCTTCACCCACCCAACAGGCTCAACATTCTCAGGAATTGGCTTAATTTTGAATTCCATCGTACGCGCTTGTACTTTGAACCTCCTGTTCATCTTAATTAAATCTTTAGCAACAGTAAATTTCTCCATCTTAACTGTAACAATTGAGAACAACTTTAAGACACGTCTGAACAGATTGGCGACTGGTCAACAACTAAAATAGGAAAGCATAAAATTTCCTTTTATACCATCGGACCATCAAGTAATTATTATTATTAACCAATCAACGTTAAGAAAAATAAAAGTAGAAAAGTGGTCGTCTGTGAATAAAAAATTTAGTTAGTGAATAATATATTTATTAATTTTAAAAACCTTACAATTAGAACAACTAAACTTATTATTATTATTCTTGGAGTAAGGAAAGTGGAAAGAGGCCGAGGTATTCAGACTGTTATTCGTTTTTATCAGCATTTACGGAAATGTATAAACCACAAGCGCTCGCATAAAACAAACAATTTAAAATATGTATTTAAAATCTTTATTATATTAAAATATTATTTATAATACATTTATCTGAAACCGGGAATTTCTTCTTCAATCTCTCTCACAAAGGTTAGATTACAATCTTCGTCCATTTGATAAACTTGATTGTTTAAGATAACTTGATAGCTTAGAGGTTCTTGGTACTCCCTCGGGTCGTTCTCCGTAAACACTTTTATATAACAAAAATTTTGTATTTTTCCTCCTGTGGCAATTATTTCACAAAGTTCTTCACTGACATCCGCATACAATTTTTCCGTAAACCACTGTTTTGTATTTGATAATGAATTTTTTTCTTTTGTTTCCACCGTTTTATACAAATTCATGCCGTCCACCGATGTAAAGTTTATTCTTGTTTCTACTCTAATGTTTTCTTCTTTATTTATCGCTTTACAGAGTAGTGAATTAAATTTATCTGCATATTGATCTAATAAACATTTAAAGGCATCAGGATTTAAAGAGCGGAATCCTTTAAGAACCAGATGCATATTATCCATCACCGGACTAAATTGTATCATGAATGCTGGTAATTCAAGATATTTAATATCTCTTCTTTCATGTCCCTTTTTTGATTTGCTAAGGTTACTCTTAGTACACATTTGGTAATGACGAGATAAATTTCCTTTTGTATTTCTTCTCACACAAGTTGCACAGGTAGTCGATAATTGATGTTTACTCTTCAAAGACTAAAGATTCAATAAGAATCAAAGAGATAACTAGTATATTTATTCATTTATTAGACGACGCAATGGTTTTACCTATTGATCTTGTTACTCAATAATGTTTAGTCGTCGCAGTTCATTTTCGATTGATTTAATTTCCAGATGTACTTGCAAAGAACGGGGCTTATTGTGTAAATAACACAATCTATCAATAATATCGTTTATATTCGCGTAATAAACACCTGCCTTATCACCATATGATATATATTTGTAACTAGTTGATCTCTCGAGGTTTTCTTCATGTTCGATGTGAGATGTTCCATCCTGCCTTTCTCTATTAATCCCCAGTTTAATAGCTTTTGTTCGGTTGCCAATCTCTTTACTATCCATTATATTATCAGTTCCAAACTGAGAGTTACATAATGACATATTACTGTTTACAACAGACAGAGTTTTGCCCCTTATTACGTTTCGTATTTCCTTTATTGATTCTTCATTCAGATTACACTCCGCTTCACTCTCTTCAGCCGAACCAGGATCCTCAAAATTGTCTATCATTTTATTATTTGTAAAATGTTCGTGTCGCCCGAGATTATTCCGACTGTTATTAAGTTGATTTTTCATACCAACAGATTTAGAAAGAGGTCGTATATTATTCTCAAATACTCGCTGATTCTTATTGATGTAATGATAACGATGTAATTTCTTATGTCTAAACAAACTCGAATGATGTTTGTATATTAGTCCACATTCCTTACATGTGTACATTTTTTAATGGTTAAGCCAGTACTGACACCAGCATTAACTAATTAAGCTTATATACAAAGGCTTCATTACCCTTATGTTATATTCCTGTAGCACCTGTAGCATTCCTGTAGCATAGCTGTAGAGTACCTGTAGCATAGCTGTAGCATTCCTGTAGCATAGCTGTAGCATTCTTGTAGCATAACTGTAGCATTCCTGTAGCATAGCTGTAGCATAGCTGTAGCATAGCTGTAGCATTCCTGTAGCATACCTGTAGCATAGCTGTAGCATTCCTGTAGCATAGCTGTAGCATAGCTGTAGCATTCCTGTAGCATTCCTGTAGCATAGCTTTTTATGCCTAAACAAATCGAGTTTGTTTACAATGCAGAATTTTTAATTTTAATTTTGTCCATGCTGCGATAGAGTTGACGTATTGTAAACCGGAAGTAGGAAACCGGAAGTCGGAGACCGAAAGTCGGAAACCGGAAACCGGAAGTCGGAAACCGGAAGTCGGAAACCGGAAACCGGAAACCGGAAGTACTTCCGGGATCACTTCCGGGATCACTTCCTGTCCCAGAACCGGCTCTTCTTATCTACTCTATCGCAGCATGCACCTCCCATGGGCTTCTCTTTCGATATACTATTTTAATTTCTCACCTATTGCCTATCGAACAATGAATTCATTGCTTTGTAATAGACATTAAATGGTGCCTGTAGGTGACTGTATGTCTGTATGTCATTAAAGCTGGGATACTATGCTAATGGGTCAATACTGGATTCATTGATTTTCTTAATTTATATTAATGACCTTGTTTCGCAAGATTTAAATTATACATTCGTGTTCTTTGCCTATGATACCGCGTTAATTTACACCTCTAACAAGCAGTCTTAGAGTCTAGTAGTAATTCCACCAAAGAGTAGTTTGTGGCAAATACTGTATTTGCAAACCCCAGTAAGTCACAACAGGAAATGTCTTCATTAAAACCTAATATTCGGCTAGGCTCTGATAAATTTTTAGGGGTGCATATAGACAGTAAGTCCACCTAACACAAACATGAAACTGAATTGTCTAGTAAACTTTGCAAGAATATATTCTTGTTGCGCCAACTAAATAACACAGGCCAACAAAAAATTGCGATTTGGATTGATTCATTTTTTAATAAATTTACTAGGTGTTTATATATGTTTTTAAAATATTTGCGTATAAAAATTAAATGACATTCTAAAAATCGCTGCGCCACTGAAATCAGTGATAAGTAGACCAATTTTGTGTAGCAAGCGCATTCATAAGTCTTGCGTTCGGTCTAGGCAGTAGTTGTTTAGTGTGTTTAGTGAGTTTTTTTCAGTTAAATTCGTGTTTAAAATGCCAAGACTTTGTCAAAATAAGAAAGATACTTTTTGCTATGTGTGTGGTTGTTTTGTGATCAAGAAATTTAAACGTATACGTACATCACTGTTGAAACACTAATACTACGTGAATTTTAAAGGAAGATTGGTGATCAAGACAAACATTGGGCACCACATGTTGAATGTAAGATTTCTGAAGAGGGTTTAATGCATTAAAGTAAAGGAGGTAGAAAATGTATTCTATGAAAAACAATTTTAGAAATGTTAATTTAATTTCTTACTTAACTCGTGGCTAAAAATTTTCATATAACTTTTATTATAAAAAACACTTGGTATTTGTGTTTTTTTTTCTCTCCGACTAGTTTCGACAATTAGTCGAAGAGAAAAATAAAAACATTGAAACCATACTAAGTGTTTTTTATCATAAAATTAGTTCTAGAGATTATGAAGTAATTGAAGAGAATGTAATAGGTAAAGAACTGATAAACACTAGGTTTGTTTCACTAATTAAACCATAAAACAAACCAATTCATTATCTATTAAGTCATAATGCTTTACCAAGTTATAAGTGAAAAATATATTCAAGAAAAATGAAGAGAATATCTTCTAAGAAGTCAGTAAAAAGCAAGTTACACATTTATAGCGGTATATAATTAATCCTATAAATAATTACATAAAAACCTTTCGTCTTTAGAATTGTCTTTTTTAAGCAAACCGAGGATTAAGTTTTTGATAAATGCATTTTAACCGTTTACATTTACACCTCTAATTAGAAAGTTAAAGAAGTCAGACAACAGCTGTATTTGCAAAGAGCAAAACTAGTGATTGCATATAGCCAGACTTTCCATTACACAACATCAGTATTTCTACAGACAATTGGTATTGTTGAAGTTACATAGTGCTAATAATATCATCAAACATGTAATGCAGACACGGACGCCATAATGAAATTATAAATATTTAATAGCCATATTTAAACATTATTTTATTATTTCAAAGGATTAAATAATAATTGTAAAAATTTTATATAAATAGGTTTTAATCGTATGTCTAACGACAAGGCGCCTTAACATAATAAAATCAGAAATAATATATCGTGTGTTCTCAATTAAGTATAATTTTATAGGATATAAAATTTATAATGGTATTATTAATAGAATTAAAATTAAAATATCGCTCAGAGTTTTTATTTGATGTTTAATTTGTTAATGACCTTGTAAATGTGGATTACGTAATAAATCTAGTTTAGAACATCAACAATGTTAATTTTATTTTAATTAATTTAATATCTTCTAAAAATTATTAACAAAATATGTATTTAAAATCGTTATAATATTACTTGTAATAAACTATTAATTCCCAACTAAATTGATAATTGTAAATATTAGAATTTCAGCCAAAAATATACAATTTATAAAATTTTAGACAATTATCATGCGCCAACCATTTTTGTATATTTTGGAAATCATCAATCAAGAATGGCTGTGAATATGCTGAGTTCGAAGTAATAAATCCAGTCGAAGGTGTAAGAAAATGATTTCAAAAATTTATTGCCGTTAAGTTTTTAATGAATGAGGTGAAAACACCATAGGTCGATGGCCAATGAAGAAAAAGAGAAGCAGCATAAAACGTTATTAAGAAATAAAACAATGCTGCGTAGTAGTAGAATAGAATTTCGAAAGACAAGTTCAAAGCATAAAGGTTGGCCCCATAGCGGAATGGGGAAAAATAATTTTTTTTGAGAGTGTATACAATATTAACTGGGATTTCATTGACTCTGAGGCCTTAAATGTGAACCAAAAATTTGAAATATTTATTAAGAAATTCCAAGAATGTATTGACACTTCATTCCCCCTCAAATTTATTAAAAAAACTGCTTCTGCAGATGTTCCCTATTTTAACGATACACTTTATACGATGAGAGAGAAATTGCATCTATTAAAAGATATCTGCAATCAATACCCATCAACGCAAAATATTGAGATATTTAAAAAATATAATGCTGATTATAAACGGACTCTGCAAGCCACGAAACAAGAAGCATATACAAAATATCTAAAAAAGAATAATTACCATCCTAAAAAAGTTTGGGATTTAATTAATAACGATCGGCTGGGTAATAGTAGGGAACAAGAAGAAGAAATATTAAATGCACAAACCTTCAATGAATTTTTCTCTCAAATCGGAGAGGATATTGTTAAAAGCATCCCTGCAAATAATAAAAATCCAATGGACTTTCTTGATAACACGTATGTTAGAAATAATTTCAAATTAAATTCAATTTCTTTCAATAAAGTTCGTGAAACAATAGAAAACATAAAAAGTAAAAGCAGTAGGGATATCTATGAAATTAGCATGGTATTAATAAAATATGTTTTAAATATTTTAGTAGTATCCTTAACAAAATTATTTAATGATTGCATAAAAAATAACATATATCCCACATGCCTGAAAGTCTCAAAAGTCATTCCAATTCTTAAAAAGGGAGACTCATCGAACATGTCAAACTACAGACCAATTTCATTGATTCCAATTATGAGTAAAATTTTGGAGACTATTTTAAAAAATCAATTGGTTGCCTATTTTGAAAATAATAAATTGTTCACAGAATCACAATTCGGTTTCAGAGCAAACAAAAATACCAGTAAGGCACTAAGTCAAATAGTACAAAATATTGTAGATGCTTTTGAGAAGCATGAAATGGTTGGAAGCTTATTCTGTGACTTAACCAAAGCTTTTGATTGTGTATCGCACGACATTTTATTGGCAAAATTGAAATATTATGGAATACAACATGACAGTGCCTTGTTGCTCAAATCATATCTTGCAGACAGACAACAAAAGGTATCATACAGAGGTGAATTATCAGAAATGGCTCCGATTAAATATGGAATTCCTCAAGGGTCGGTAGTGGGACCTATTTTATTCATAATTTATATAAACGACTTGCCTTTGTGTGATAAGATGTCACATTTTACTTTATTTGCTGATGATACATCTGTCTCGGTAACCAACAACAATATTCAGGTATTGTTACAAGGGATGAGCGATATGCAGTCAAGGGTTGAGGAATGGTTTACTTCTAATAAATTACATTTAAATAAAAGTAAGACTGAACAAATAGTATTTAGTATGAAACAAATAGACGAGCGTTTTGTAAATAAAAATGGTGTAAAATTATTAGGAGTCAACATTGATCAAATCCTATCATGGGAAAAACACGTAGATCAGGTGTGTTGCAAATTATCAAAAGTTGTGTTCCTAGTACGTAATCTAAAGAAAAAAATGAATATACCGGTACTAAAAACAATTTATTATGCACTGTTTCAGTCAGTATGTAAATACACCATTTTGGTGTGGGGACATACACCACACTTGAAAAGGATATTTAATATCCAGCGCCGCATAATAAGGATAATAGCAGGTCTATCCTACCAAGCTGACTGTAAGAAATATTTTTCTAAATTAGGATGCATGACTGTACCTAGTATATTTATATATGAATGTTTGGTATTTGCTAAAACACATACACATTTGTATGCTACACATAGTGAAGTGCATTCATATAACACTAGACACAAAGATAACTTGCAACCAAAATTCGTTAGATTAGAAAAAAGTAAAAATGCGATCAATTATCTAGCACCAAAATTATATAATAAGTTGCCAGTAAACATTACAAATAATAGTCTCAAAAACTTTAAAGCTAAAATTAAAGGTATTTTGATAAAAGGGGCATTTTATAGCGTGCAAGAATTTCTTGACTGTATTATACAGGATTTTAAATAAATTGACACGGATATTTTAAATTGTTTGTTTTTTCGGTGTAATTGAATGTACTCATTTTAGATTGTATATACCTCATTTTATATCAGACTTTTGTAGACCTTTTTCGTTCTAATAGTAATAAACAGTATTTATTTACATGAAATTGTACTATTTTTAATAAACAAAAAATGTATTAAATTTTGATATAATATAATCAGATGTGATGATTAATTTTAATCAGTATAAATGTTTTATGTACAGCTGTAACTTTTTTTATTTTCTTTGTTTTAATGTATTATTATTTATTTATTTCGTACGCTGCGCTTATTTATTTAATTCTATTATTGAGTTATTAGCGAGTTTAATTAACCATTTGCGATATCTGTTATTTATGATTCGCTTTTCTCTTGATTTGTGCAAGACTGTATATGTTATTAGCACCAATAAATATTATTATTATTATTATTATAGTGCGCCTGGGCATTTTATTTTATTAGTGATTTTTTAACGTAACGTTTGAACTTTTATATCAGAAATTTTATTGAGAAAATAGACTCTATATAATAGCGGGAGATTTCAATACAGATTTAAAAAGTACATCAACAGTACTAACAATTTTTGACTTTATAATGCCGTTTATTGAACCTCAATCACTTGTCTAACCCGCATAACATTTTGTACAAAAATAACAATCGATAATATCATCATAAATATGAATAACAACTACAAAACATTTATATTTGAAACACATCTCTCCTACCATCTTACACTAAAAATAACATGGCCGAGATTCATAAAAACAGATGTAAAATTACAATCTCTAAACTCACTATACAGGCTAATAAGGGACATTTTAAATTTTTTGTTCAAACAGAGCCGTAATCCGTCAGTAAATCTTCTTAATGAGCAGACCGAACTAATCTTTTCGCCACTTTTTAATCTGGTACTACCCTCCCGAGATAATCCGCAAACAATTAACGGCAGGTATATTCCCTCACCCCAAAATAGCTAGTATAAAATAACAATTTCATCAATTTATAATTCACTTGATAATGACGATAAAACGTCGAAACTCGAGTCGTGCTGTGTTGTTTAGATTTATATAATTGTGCCTACACGTTATATAATATGTTTACAATAATTATTTGTGGTTAAAACATAGTGAATTTTTCAATTCAGTGTAATAAGGGACCAAAAAAAGAACAAAATTGTACAAGAAATTTCAAATAGTGTCAACAAAAGTAAAAAAAACTTGGTCGATAACTAATAACGTGGGAAAAACTAATAACCAAGATGAAAATAACAATTGTCTGCTCGGTAAAGATAATGTCATAAACAATTTCTTCAATAACATTGCCAACAACGAAACCGACTAAATTTAATATCGTCCATTTCAATTCAATTTCAATGCAGAATAGAGATGCACAAAATCTCTTTGTTTTTCAAACCAGAAAATAAATCAGAAGTTTTCAATCTTAATTACATCGCTTACGAATAAATCATCTACTGGCTATGATGAAATAGCAAGTAAATTAATAAAATCGGCAATGAATAAACTTGTAGGTACTTGATTTGATTAACATCAGTCATCTCGAAAATGATATATTCCCGGAATGCTTAAAAGTAGGAATTACAATTCCAATATTTGAAAAAGGAAAAAATAGTGACTAACTACGATTATAGTCCCAAAACTCTTTTATCAGATTTGGGAAAATTACCTGAAAATATGATGGAAAATAGAATGGTGAACCACTTTAAATCACAAAACCTGTTACATAGTGCATAAAATGGCTTCATAAATAATAAATCAACTAACTTTGATTATATATCTGAATTCATGAGTGCCCTCGAGAAATCCATTCCATTATGAATTATCCTTGACTTGTCGAAGGCACTCAACACAGTCAGTCATGAAATCCTACTTGATAAACTTAAGATTATGGGATAAGAGCCATTAGCAACAATCTGTTCTATTATATCTAACGAACAGAACAAATGAAACAAGAATCAGCTGTAGCTTATCAGATGCTAAGACAATTGAACATAAGGATGTCATTTATTATATATGTTAACAACCTACCTAAAGTAACAAATCTTCTAGTATCAGATGTAAATAAAACCAAAATAATACAACAAGCTGTCAAAATTCTCAACGCCTCTGAAAAGTGGATGGAATAAATTATTAATAAACAAATCAAAAACAAATATCGTTAAATTAAAAACAAAAAAAATATCCAAAACATATCTGGTTATTAAATCATCGAAGGAGCGTTGATTAAACTGAAGAATACGTTTAAATTGTATATTGCAGTTAAGACGTACAAATGTTTTGATCACCAGCGGTCTGGGTGTCAAATGTTCGTATTTTTGGTGATACTTGTTTGTAGATCTTAAAATGTAAATGAGAGTCTGAGATTGCGACAACGCAGCTAAAGTCACAACATCCTCCCTCCTTGAAATGATTGAATTTAAATTAAAACAAGAATTAACATGAAATTATTAAATTAGCTTAACGCATACTCAAACAGTAATGAATTATAACAAATCTACAATTAACAATTGACTTGAATAAGAATATTCAAATTTAAAAGGATAATTAATTTTTGAGGGGTAACACATAGAGTTTGATAATTCGGCGCA
The DNA here is from genome assembly GCA_963969525.1 of Ontholestes murinus. Taxonomy (NCBI): domain Eukaryota; kingdom Metazoa; phylum Arthropoda; class Insecta; order Coleoptera; family Staphylinidae; genus Ontholestes; species Ontholestes murinus. Next base: position 38,253,665 of record OZ018391.1, read on the forward strand.
CAACACTATTATTCTTCGTTCTTAGTGTCGCTGCCCATACCACACTTTCCTGGATGAATCGACTATACCCGGCCTAATCTCCATTGGCAAAGCGGTATGTCATCTTCATGGATAAGTACCATTTGTCATACTTTTAGTGGTTTACCTGCCGACCCATTCCATTTATTCCTTGCATGTAGCCTCCAGGAGCCACACCACCTGCCCAGAATGTTTGCATCTGTTGAATTACTTGCCAACGTCAAAATCTGCTAATCTGCACATCCTCTAGTTTCGGCTCCGGAATCGCTCACAGACTTTCGCTGATTAAGAAATAGCCAGGTATAAGGAATGGCAGGTCGTTTGAATCATTGGATAAAGGGGTTAACAGACAGGAGTTTAACATTGCCTCAATCTGTGACAATAGAGTATAAAACTCATCGTACATTAAGCTTGCACCATCTGTTTTAAGAAATGGTCTAATATTATTTGTACGATATTGAGATAAATTGCCCCACTATGGGTTCTGATTCTTTTAGGTTGGCTTTAAAACAAATTATACACTCTTGTATACTCCTTTTAAGATTATTTTTGCCTGCTACGCCAAAACTTTCTCCAATTGCGTTTCTATGTGCAAATTTGTGTTATGATAATGATGCATGATTAATAGCGTTATTTTATTGTTTTTGTGTAAAATTAAAGGACATTTTGAATCGTAAACTAGTTTTGAATACCTTAATCTACCTCCGACCCTTATAGTGCCAACGAATGTTTGCAATATTATTTACAATTTTATTTTTTTTATTTGTGTTTATTCGTTTCCAAATGATATATCCTGAACATTTTTAATTATTCAAGTTTTTGCACAATTTAATTCTTCTATGATATCCGCTAAATAACAGCAAATCAATATTAGGCAACTTCACTTATGGAGAGAATGTTTTTTTTTAGGATTTTCCTTTCTTTCGACTGTAAGTGTCAATTTAATTATGATTTTGACTAAATCAAGACCGGTAGTAAAACTCTTGTTTGGAGGTCTTACTTAATACTTGTCGCCATCACTCCGCATATAACATCCTTCCTTTTAATTCGTTTACTGATACTATAGATATATATGAAAGAGTATACTTATTTAAGCATGCTAATTATTTAGGCCTTAATGATTATTTGCTTCAAGTTAACTGGGAATATATCTTATCTATTTCTGACGTGAATGTGGCCGTTGATAATTTCTACAATATCTTGTACACTGCTATGGACTTATTTATCCCGACAACAGTCTTAAAAAAAACATTTCACATTTCCTGCTTGGTTTAATTTAATCCGTAAAAAGAAATTTGCCCATAATAATTATAAAATTTCGGGTCTTTATGCTGACTATTTAATTTTCAGTAATTTACGAACTGAATGCAAAAATAAATATACTGAGCTATATAATATTTATATAAGAAATATTGATTCAGATATATTGGCTAATTCTCGCTCCTTCTGGAAATTTGCAAAAGAATCCCGAAAGGAGAGTGGTTTTCTCAAACCCATTGTGTATCAAGATAAACTTGGAGATGATGGGCTGGAGATCGTGGATTTATTCGCTGATTTTTTTTTCTACAGTACAATACAATATATCTATTTCGGGCACTCATTAAGTCCTCAATTTAAGTTTATCTATCTCCATTGCCGATCTTTTCAATCAAATCTTAGCCTTGAAGAATACGTATTGCACTGGACCTGATGGTGTACCAACAAATTTGCTGATCAATTGTGTTTATTCACTATGACGACCGATTCACATTTTTACTTTCCCTATACACGTAGTATATAGGGGGAGTATTGTTTTCGTGATTTTTTTTTGAAAATTTTTTTTTGCGGAAATATCCGTTTTGGGGTACCCTGAACCCAAAACACTAATTTCTGGAAAAAAAATTTGTGTGTCTGTGTGTCTGTGTGTCTGTGTGTCTGTCGGTGGGCGCTGTATCTCAGAAACGAAACATCCGATTAAGATGAAACTGTAAACTTAAGGTTTTATCGTTAAAAACTGGAACTGAAAAGCTTTTGGTGAACATTCATAGACCGGAAGTGGATGATTACTCGAAGCATTTTTTAGTTTTTTGGTAATATTTTTCTAAATATGAAAAATTTAAAAAAATGATTCAAACAAAAGTTAAAGGGGATTATAAACTGAATAAGTGTTATTTGAACATTTTTTTCATAAAATTCTTAACTTTCAAGAAAAATAATAAAAACTGAAAATGTTGATATTTTTTACTAATTGCTAATAAACTATTGAAGTTACATGAAACTTCTATAACAAATAATTATAGAGAATTTAAAACTGAAAAAATTATTAAGAATAACTTTTTTGCGTAAACCTCATAGTTTTCGAGTAAAATATATGGAAATTACTATGATGGCCACATCACAATTTGAATAGTATTGTGCATGAAAATGCAAGAAAATGAGGTTTTTTGTCGATATTTTTCTAAATATGAAAAATATTACAAAACATTTCAAACAATAGTTAGAGAGAATGAGAAAATAAACGACTTTTATTAAAACATTTTTTTCATAAAATTCTTAACTTTCGAGAAAAACAAAATTGAAAATTTTGACATTTTTTGTCAATTGCTAATAAACTATTAGAGTTACATGAAACTTGTATTACAGATAATTGTAAAGAATTCAAAACTGAACAAATTATTAAAAATAGCCCTTTTGCGTAAACCTCATAGTTTTCGAGTAAAATATGGGAAAGTACTATGATGGCCACATCACCATTTTATTTACAAGATCCTTAAGCTGTGGAACTTTCCCGGATAAATGGAAATCATGCTTCCTACGCCCTATTTTTAAAAAGGGTAATCGCGTTATTGCTGAGAATTACCGTGGCATTTCCTTACAATCGGCGATTCCAAAACTTTTCGACAAAATGGTAAGTGATTATTTAGCTTGGATTCCCGTCTAGTTATATCCGATATTCAACATGGCTTTCAGAGTTGCAAATCAGCCACCTCGAATCTCAATTCCTGTCAAATGCCTTGGAAGAGCACAAATAGGTAGATGCTATCTACACCGACTTTTCCAAAGCATTTGACAGAGTTGACTATACAAGTCTACTACACAAGTTAAAATGGGTAGGCCTTAATGACGCTACGTTATCTTGGTATTTTCTTGCAAATCGGACTCAGCAAGTTAAAATTAATAACTTTTTATCATCCCCTATTTCAGTCACTTCAGGTGTGCCACAGGGCACACATATTGGTCCAGTAGTTTTATTCTTACTTTTCCTCAATGACCTTGTTGATGTTGTGAAATTTGGGAAATGTGTAATGTATGCTGATGATCTGAAAATATATCAAGTGGTGCAAACTAAAAGCGTTTGTAACAGATTACAATTTTTTTAGATAATGTTAATAACTGGTGCCAGGCTAATCGTCTATATTTAAATATTGATAAGTGTAGTGTGATTTCTTTCTATAAATCGAAATACTGTACTCAATTTGATTATATGTTGGACTTCATTCCTTTGTCTGGGACTAACACAATCAAAGATCTTGGTATTTTATTTTATAGCGCCTTAACCTTCAGAAATCACATTATTTCTGTATATGACAAAGCTAGGAAAGTATGGGGTTTTGTGTGGCATCTGTGAAAGGAACTTAGTCCAATATGCCTTAAAATATTATATTGTTCACTTGTTCGTTGCCACCTCGAGTATGCTTCTCCAAATTGGTCACCATATTTACAAATGAATATTAATAGAATTGAGAGCGTGAACAAAAAAAATTCTTGCGATCAATTGAATTCAAAAATGGCATGGAATATATACAAGGTTCGTATTCATCGGTGATGGCCCTGTTGAAGATGCATACTCTAGAGACCCGCAGATCAATTTCCGATCTATGCACACTTCACGGTTTATTAAATTCAAATATTAGATCTTCTTCCTTATTGTCTACTATTAGTTTATTTCCCTCAAATTTTTCAACAGTTTTAAGGAGTAAGACTTTATTTTTTATAAACAAGTATAACACGAACTTTTTGTATAATAACACTATTAGTCGTATGCTTAGATTGTCAAATGATCTAAACATAAATTTCTGGTTTAATTTAATGGTACAGGTCACCAATTTAGAAGTTCACTTAAGTTATCTGTTATATTTAATTTTCACTCTAATTTAATGATATTCATTTTATTTTAGTTAAGCTTATTTTAAATTATTATGTTACCTTATTTAGTTTAAGTTAATTTAATTATGTATTACGTTGTGTATTATTGTAAAAGGAGCTTCCCGTATGTAAATAAATAAATAAAAAATGTAAATGAGAGTATGAAGTTACGACAACGCAGCAACAATATCAAAAAACATACCTATAAATAATGAAAACTTTGATATTAAAATTAAAGTAAATAAAATGGGGTTAGTACTCGACAGCAACCTTAATTAGAACTTTCACTGAGAACAACTATCGGTAAGACTAAACTCGCCCTGCTATTTCCTGAGGATTCTAAAAAAAGTTCTGGACACCACAACGATAATCATGGTATATCATGCAAATTTTGAAGTTGTTTTGAGATATGGGCTTATACATTATGGCTTCTATATACATACAAAAACATATTTATTATTCAGAAACGTGATCTAAGAATTATTCTAAACCTTAAAACAAACGAAAGCTGTGGAGGTAAATTTAAGCAAGCGGCCATACTAGCTTTCAATCGCCTGTTCTTCAGTTTAAAGCACAAAAAAAAAATCTGCCTCCACAAAAAACAATCCATGTACTCGAAATATAGAGAACTATACATTCCCAATCCACAGACTTTTACTATTCGAAAATATACCAACTGAAAGTAGCGATTCTCCTATTTATGGTTCTGTTCTTTTCCCTTTACGTGACGTATTCAATCATCTGTGAATGGAATTTAGTTATAGTTATTATGTACCTATATTATAATTGTAATTGTATCACTTTATCACTTGTCAATTTGTTAATAAATGTTATTATTATTATTAAGATAATTTTCTAGAAGATGACATCTTACAATAGAAAAATATAAAAACGTCATGCGATTAGAAATGAACTAGCTTGATATGTGCCATATAAAGCCCAATTTTTTTATTACAATTTGTAATAATTTTAAAATATGAATACCTTTCATAAATCCATAACAATAAGCTATTAGCTATTAACCAGAGAAGTAGTTTTTTCAATAAGTGATTTGCTTTGTATTGTTGTTAAGACTCATTTTTGTAAATTTACGAAATGTTTTCGCGTTTTTAAATTATTAGATTGATTGTTTTCTAAATATTATAATCCTAACATATATGACCCTAAATCTAATCTAATCTAAACCCTTATTCGAGTCCAATAAATACTCAAAATCAATAATGTTTTAATTTTTTTTACATTTGTCTGTATTTAAGCTTAGGTCAGTTAATAAAACACAATGTGTTATTATTATGTGTATCATTTAATAGTTTTCAGAATGGACCACTTGATAAAGCTGTATACATTAGATACTTTCCAAATACCACAATGTTTATGAAATCGTAAATAAACCCTTATTCGAGTCCAATAAATACTCAAAATCAATAATGTTTTAATTTTTTTTACATTTGTCTGTATTTAAGCTTAGGTCAGTTAATAAAACACAATGTGTTATTATTATGTGTATCAATTAATAGTTTTCAGAATGGACCACTTGATAAAGCTGTATACATTAGATACTTTCCAAATACCACAATGTTTATGAAATCGTAAATAAATAAGAATAATAAGACGGGACGAATGTGAGTACCGTTAGGTATAGGATATGTCAAAAATTTATAGATTTTAACTTATTGATAGCAATTTGTAATTTTTTACTTTTTCCATGACATTTACATCGTACATGTATTAGAAATCTTGTTCACTCCTTGTTCACAAATTCCACAATTTTGGCCATAATTCAGTAACTTTATATTATTTATACTTAAATATGTTATTTGATTTCTGACAGTATTTTATAATTAATTTTGAATTTTGGTATAGCGATTTTTAACAAGAATAAACTTTTCGCTATCAAATTTTGAATTAATAATTTGAAGAAATTATTAACTTAATCAACATTTTCCCGACAAAATATATAGTAATCAATGCCAATATAATTGAGTTCCCTATTGAAAAAGTGAATTATCTCATTTCTGATTCTTATCACCATTACGTTCCACAAATAGTAATATTATCGATTAATATATTCAGTTTCCTGACACGTGTTTCGGTTAATTACAACCATTATCAAAGGATGATACAGTGAATACTGTAAAAAACTGAATATATTTATATGGAAAACAACAATTGTTTTAATTCAAATGTTTCTATTATACTTTTCCATCAAGTGTGTAGCAGAGAAAGTGTGAATTTTAAAAATATTTTCCTGATATACTTTTCTATATTTTCTTGCGTTGTTTATGTCCGTCCTAGAAAATACCAAATGAGCTTTGGTATAGCTTTGAAAGAACCATTTTCTCTAAGCCCGTTATTATTTTGTATGTATTACGTTTATTTTTATTTTCTCAATTTTCGTGATTTGATTTGTTTTCGTTTGCAAAATTCTGACTGTTTTCAGATTTACTTTCTTATTGTGTTTTTTTCATTTACATTTGTGCTGAATATCTTCTGGGTAATTTAGTCATGTCTACTTCTAATATTGTTTTGTTTATTCTACAGATTTTATATTGAAATTTTAGGTTTTGTAGCCTGTTGATTGTCCTCAAATCAATCTTTAGGTCTATATGCTCCTAAAAATGTTTTGTTTTGGTTCAAGAAACCCTGATTTGGGTTTATATATCTTCATGGTTTAGTATTAATAAGCACCTATTTTAAACCCAACTTAGTTACATTACATGATTTAAATTATAATATGTACAAACAAAAAAACAAATAAAGCTTCTTGGGATAGCTAATATAACAAATTAAACACAATAATTACTTTGTTTTGTATAACAGTTATTTATTTAAACCGTTTAAATAAATAACTGTTATACAAAACAAAGTAATTATTGTGTTTAATTTGTGATTAAAATGTATAACGAAGTAGAAGCCTCCATAGTCAATGAATAGCTAATATAATTATCTATTATTTTGTATATTACAAATTGATCTATTTATTAAATAGGTACTACAAAATGTTATTTTTGTATAGAGCTGTATGTAACACTAATATAAACCGCCCTTACTCATGAATTGGTCTATATCTATATTAATATTTCAAATAATATTAAAATGGGTAACTCATATTTTATTAATACACAATAAATTTTATGATTTTAATGCCACGGGCTTAATATTAGGTGATACATAAAATTATAAACACATTCCTCGAATTATTAAAACATTTTTACTTTCCCTATACACGTAGTATATAGGGGGAGTATTGTTTTCGTGATTTTTTTTTCAAAAATTTTTTTTGCGGAAATATCCGTTTTGAGCCCCCCTGAGTCTATTGCACTAATTTCTGGAAAAAAAATTTGTGTGTCTGTGTGTCTGTGTGTCTGTGTGTCTGTGTGTCTGTGTGTCTGTCGGTGGGCGCTGTATCTCAAAAACGAATAATCTGTTTGAGATGAAACTTCAAACTTAAGGTTTTATCGTTAAAAACTGGAACTGAAAAGCTTTTGGTAAACATTCATAGACCGGAAGTGGATGTTTACTCGAGGCATTTTTTTGTTTTTTCGTTTTATTTTTCTAGATATGAAAAATTTAAAAAAATGTTCCAAACAAAAGTTAAAGGTAATAAAAAACTGAACAAGTTTTATTCAATCATATTTTTTATAAAATTCTTAACTTTTGAGAAAAAAAATTAAAATTGAAAATTTTGACATTTATTGCCAATTGCTAATAAACTGTCAGAGTTACATGAAGCTTGCATTACAAATAATTATAGAGAATTCAATGGTGAACAAATCATTAAGAATAGCTTTTTTGCGTAAACCTTATAGTTTTCGTGTAAAATATAGGGAAAGTACTATGATGGCCACATCACCATTTGGGGTAGTAATGTTTTCGCGTTTGTCTGTCGGTGAGCGCTGTATCTCAAAAACAAAAGATCCTATTGAGATAAAACTTTAAACTTAAGGTTTTATCATTAAAAACTCGATCTGAAAAGCTTTTGGTAAACATTCATTAACCGGAAGAGGTTGTTTACTCGAGGCGTTTTTTTTTTTTTTCGTAATATTTTTCTAAATATGAATAATTTTAAAAAACGGTTCAAACAATAGTTAAAGGGAATGAAAAACTGAACAAGTTTTATTCAAACATGTTTTTCATAAAATTCTTAACTTTCGAGAAAAAAAAATAAAAATTGAAAATTTTAATATTTTTTGCCAATTGCTAATAAACTATTGAAGTTACATAAAATTTATATAACAAATAATTGTAGAGAATTAAAAATTGCACATATTATTAGAAATAACATTTTTGCGTAAACCTCATAGTTTTCGAGATATATATAGGGAAAGTACTATGATGGCCACATCACCATTTTTAATAATATTACTGAAAGTAAAACGATTTAATAAAATAGTATTTTTATAGGTTTCAAATATATTAAGAGAAAACATATTTCTTAACTGCTGAACCATAAATTATAATTGACAAATTATTGATTAATATTCAGTAATCTAATCTGTAGCGCTATTTTTAACACATATTTACCTTTGAACTATTAATTATACTCATAATTGGTATATCCAAAAACAGGTATCAATATTTAATTTATAGAATCTAGTTTTTTTAACGCCGGTGAATTATCACGGTGTCCTTGGCGACAAAAGCGAACTCATCTTCACATTTCTAATTTTTAAGATTGCATTTGGTATATAAGAAACATTTTGGTAATATTTGTCATAGCGATAAACGCATTCAGCACTAAAACAAGTCAACATGAAATCTGTAAGTACTTAATAATTATACGTGCTTAATAGGTAGACAATATTTCATCATTTATTTATTCTATAATTCGGTAATTAGAACAATAAAATTTTAATTTATGATAATAAAGCAATGACGTAGCGAAAATAAATCTTTTAAATAAGTATCCATTTTATAAAGCGGAAACGTTTTTATAAATATATTTTTTTATTGGCACCAACAATAAGTGATATTGTATTTTTCTATTAAATTTCAAGTAATAATTACCAGCATTGTCTTAATATATTTATAACTTTATGAGTTAGGACTGATTTGATTGATATAAAATCTCATCTTGGACAATAACGTGTAAAAAACTTACACCAATACATAAATAAATATTCATTTCAGTTCATCTTCGTTGCTTTCCTTGCCCTGGCTTATGCCGCCCACGATGATGTCGTCCCAATCGTAAGACAATCATCCGACATCCTCCCAGACGGTTCTTACCAACATAGTTATGAAACTGGAGATGGTATCAAAGCTGAAGCCCAGGCTATCGTGAAGAATGCTGGAAGCAAAGACGAGTCTCAAGAAGTCACCGGATCCTTCGATTACACCGCCCCAGACGGTACTAAATATGCAGTCCACTACGTCGCTAATGAGCATGGATTCCAACCAGAAGGCGCCCATCTTCCAGTCGCTCCCGAACCAGAACCAATTCCCCATTACATCCAAAGAGCTTTGGAATGGATCGCCGCTCATCCACAAAAGGAAGAGCACGTCGCCGGAAAGAAATTCTAAATTATTGTTAACGCTGTGATCTGATCTTTTTGTAAATGTAAATAAATATTTTTCATATAAATTACGCAATTTATTAGATTTTATGGAGTAAGGTTATTCCCTTTATCATTAGAAAGAAGTTAAATCAAAAAGGTAAAACGATAAGTGGTTAAATACGTGACAGTTTAATTCTTAATTTGGTTTATTTCATAAAAATGATTTAAAATAAATATTTTAATTTAAATATGCTATAGACTAGCCTTTTTAGAATAGATATAGCAACGGGATCAAACAAACAAATATTTATTATAAATCTATCGCGCAGAAATAATACGTAAATGCGAATATCTTGCCATTTCCTGTTAATTTATAAAAATGAATATTAGTAAATCCATCAAAACCTAAAATTTAAAATTGAAAGATCTACTATAACGAATTATTTTATTTATTGCTATATAGGAACTTATTTGAAAATATAATAATTTGATTTATTTACAACTCATTACTCTTAATATTGTGACAACTAAGATAATTAACATGTTTTGCTCAATTATTTATTGTGTAATACAGAATAAATTTTGTTCTAAAGAGACAAAGCATATAATCAAATATTAAGGATAACTGCTACAACTCGTAGGCAATTTTTAAGTCTACACAAAATTCGTGCATATTCTGAGCTTTTTTTGTATGTTATTTTCTTACTAAATAATAAATTTATTAAGATATTAGTAATGTTTGGGTATCCAAATTTGACAACGACCAATGCTTCTTGGAATACTCATCACAACTTTAAAGCGCTTTTCTGGCAATGATAGACATAACAAAATACTGTAATCTGTAAGATTAATTTTGTTTCTTAAGTTTTTGCGAACTGAGACATTAATTAAGACACAATGAAATAACATCATCATACGTTCCATTCACAATGTTATTATTATCTTTATGTGTATGTATATAAGTTTGTGTATTTAATAATTCATACAGGGTGTTCGGATTTCTATGTCTGGTTCTGGTTCTGGTTTAAATCGATGGGAGGGCAGAGAGTTCCGCCGCACGTAGACCCCAATGGTCCCTTTGTGCGTCCTCCCATCTGAGTCCCCAATTCTTGCCACGGCCAAGCCAACCCAAGGCATTTGCAAATGCCAGGACTGCAGCAAGAGGGACTCTGAGGATGTCTGATGGATTTAGACATCCCTCTCCCATTGTGGATTTACGTAGGTTGGATAACACGGGGCAGTCTAGAAGTACATGCTCCGCGGTTTCCTCTTCTTCTTCACACCCTCTGCAAATAGGACTAGATTGTAGTCCCAGTTTGTACAGGTGTGATCGTAAATTGCAGTGTCCTGTAAGAAGCCCTACTACCCTTCGTAGGTTTTCTCTGGACAGTTGCATACAGTGTCTGGCCGTTTTGGTGTTCATTGCGATGAAATTTTTTGAGACTCTACAGCCATGTATGTTGTCCCATCGCTCCTTATGGCATCTGATTGATGCAATTTTCAATAGGCTACTCAGATCTAGCAGAGAGGACAGCAGGGAGGAGTTCGGTCCGCTTACCGGACACGCCAAACCATCTGTTATTTTGATCCCTCTGCTATTTTTGTGTTCTTTTACCCAGCATAGAGTTATCTCGTTGTCACGAGCCACTTCTTCCAGGGCTTCGCAGCATTCTAACGTTAATGTTGAGGTTATTTTGCAGTTGGGAATGGACAAGATTGCCACTCTGCTATCCGTTATAATGTGTATATTTTTACCCTTAATCTTCTTTTCAGAGATTGCTTTTGCTGCATATAGTATACTTACGAGTTCTACCATTATTAGTGTGCTCATTATCTTACCTATAGCAATACTGTTTTTAGGGATAGGTTTTTGCAGAAAATTTCTATACCAGCCCCTGTTTTCGTTGACGACCCATCAGTGTATATGTGAATGTCTTTGTGCTTGCTTCCTATTCCTGAGTTTTCGAATCTCATGTCTGTTTGAAGCTTCCTGTTGAAAATGTATTTTCGAGGGATGTTATCGCCCGGCATCATAATCTCTAGATTACTTTGCCTTAGATTCTCTAAGATTATGTGGTGTTCACCTTCTTCGTTGCTTACAAGCCATGTCTTTGTTGCTCGAAGCCTTATTGCCGCGTCTGCTGCCTGTTCTCTGATAAATATGTCCAGGGGTGACAGGTGCAGCAGGGCTTCCAAAGCCTCTGTTGGTGTTGTTCTCATGGCTCCTGTCGCGCTCAACAGGGCGCTACATTGAACGTGGTCTAGGAGCCTTGCGGCTAATTTCGTGGTCGTTTTTGGCCACCATATTAATGATGCATATGGGTCATTCTTTTATAAATCGTACGGATTTGAGAAAAAAGAAATTATCACATTTTTAAATTACACACAATTTTTGTTCAGCACCTTCTTATTAATTTAAACAACCCCTATATCGGGATTTTGTCTGTAAATGTGTATTTTTCAAAATATTTAAATTTAACATTTTGATAGTTTGCTGGATTCACCAACATTAAAAATTCATTATCTCCGGTTCTACTGAACGGATCGTTCCCGTTCTTCTACCAGATGACACCTCGTTATATCAGCTTTTTAGTTGCACACTGACAGTATATTTTTAGTGTCATTTAATATAAAATAATAACAATTGAATTGTTCAAATGAAGTTTTCATGCTGATACCCAGAACGTATGCAATTTAAAAAAATACCATGTATTCGCTATTTCTTAATCTAAAAGACCCATGTTTGAAAAAAGTGGGGTCTCTTTTCAGTCAGAAGATATTAAATATTATTTAGCGCGCGGCGTGTAACGCGCCCCGTTCAAACTGCGCGGCGCGACGCACGCATGCAGTTGCTTTTGAACAATTCTTCTATTATATTATTAATTCAGAATGTGAATAGAATATACACTGCGGGCCAAACAAACGTTTTGCTTTCCTTTTTTTCTGTGATTGGTCTTATACAATGGTATGTCAACGTCTTTATTTTCTACAAATGCTAATGAAATATTAGGGAGAAACTCTTTCAGGGTTTCGATTGGATTGCTTATTCTTTGAAGACTACTTCTAGCAGCCACCTTTTCAAAGTCCAACCCAAGGCATCACAAGTGGGAAGTTGGAAAAATATGTTTTTAGTTCCATTTAATATACAATAATAACAATTTAATTGTTCATATGATGTTTTCATGCTTTTACCCAAAACGTATACAATTTAAAAAAATACCAGGTATTCGCTATTCTTTAATCTAAAAAACCCATGTTTGAAAAAATTTGGATCTCTTTTCAGTCAGAAGATATTAAATATTTTATAGCGCGCGTCGTGTAGCGTGCGCCCCACCCAATCGTATCTAAGCTTGTAATCAGCCGTACTCGGCACGCTACGATACAGTTTATTGTTTGAATCAACAAGGGTTTGGATTTTATTGGAACTTCGCCTATTAAAAAGAAGAAAGTTTCCCAGAAGTTCTATTCGATGAAAAGAATGGGCTTTTCCTAGGCCGAAGAGCCATCCGTCAATAGAGAAAGAAGTAGTTGATTTAATAATCAGCTTTTATGAATTCGATGAGAATAGTCGCATGATGCCAGTACGAAATAATTATGTTTCGGTCAAAATAGATAACAAACGCATTCACGTGCAAAAGCGATTACTTTTAGTGAACTTGAAAGAACTTCATCAATTATTCAAGGAAAGTTACCCACAAGCCAAATGTAGTTTTTCCAAATTCGCATCTTTGAGACCAAAACATTGCGTACTAGAAGGTGCATGTGGAACCATTCTGTATTGATGCTATTCATGAAAATGTAAAAGTATTAACCTGACGGCCGATACTCCGAACCCAATGAAGACTTATCATGACTGTTTGAGACGTTTGATTTGCGTTGAAACAGCAACAAATTGTTATTTTGGAACGTGCTCTGAGTGCCCTGGTGCAACCCATCTAATCGACAAATTAGAAAACATTTTCGAACATAATTATATTGACGAAACTTACAAACAATAGTCGAACGTCGATAGGACTACTATGCAAGTTATGACATCCCCAATTGACGAATATTTAGAAAAATTAAAGACCGGTTTAGAAAAATTACTTCTGCTTTCATACCTTGTAAGTAAACAGAACGATTTTATGAAGAATAAAAAAAAGAGCTGACAGAAAATAAATGCATTGTAATCTGCGATTTTTCTGAGAACTATGCTTTTGTTGTTAAAGATGCTGTACAAGGTATTCACTGGAATAACAACCAGGCAACAGTGCACCCATTTGCAATCTACTAAAGGCACGATGAGGGCGAAACCCGAATGAAAAGTTTCGTAATAATATCTGAATTTGACTAATAAAGCACTAATAACCTTTCTTTACAATTTTATTTGATTTACCAGTTCTAATCCATTGATAATGGTCACTTTGTGTCCTAAACGTACATTTGGTAAATCAAATAAAATTGTGAAGAAAGGTTATTAGTGCTTTATTCGTCAAATTAATTTGATCTTCACTAACTCAATCGCCCAATTTAATATCTGAATGTTTGCATCATGATACCATTGCCGTGCATGTGTCAAGAAAAGCTTAAACAAAATTGAAAAAATTACATATTTTTCTGATTAGGTAAGTGCGCAGTATAAAAACAGAAAAAAAATTGTTAATCTCACTCATCATCTAAAAGATTTTAGTTTAGCTGTAGAGTAGCACTTTTTCCAACTTCCCACGGCAAAGGTACGTGTGATGCCTTGGGTGGGACTTTGAAAAGGTGGCTGCTAGAAGTAGTCTTCAAAGAATAAGCAATCCAATCCAAACCCCGAAAGAGTTTCTCCCTAATATTTCATTAGCATTTGTAGAAATTAAAGAATATAATGAAGAAGAAATAAAATTAGAGGCAAGATTTAAAATGGCCCTAACGGTGAAAGGGACGTTGACATACCATTGCATAAGACCGATCACAGAAAAAAAAGTAAAAGCAAAACGTTTTTTTGGCCCGCAGTGTATATTCTATTCACATTCTGAATTAATAATATAATAGAAAAATTGTTGAAAAACAACTGCATGCGTGCGTCGCGCGGCGGCGTTTGAACGGGGCGCGCTACACGCCGCGCGCTAAATAATATTTAATATCTTCTGACTAAAAAGAGACCCCACTTTTTTCAAACATGGGTCTTTTAGATTAAGAAATAGCGAATACATGGTATTTTTTTAAATTGCATACGTTCTGGGTATCAGCATGAAAACTTCATTTGAACAATTCAATTGTTATTATTTTATATTAAATGACACTAAAAACTGCAACTAAAAAGCTGATATAACGAGGTGTAATCTGGTAGAAGAACGGGAACGATCCGTTCAGTAGAACCGGAGATAATGAATTTTGAATGTAAGAGAATCCAGCAAACTATCAAAACGCAAAATTTTCATATTTTGAAAAATACACATTTACGAACGAATTCCCGTTATAGGTGTCGGCTTATTTCAACATTTTTATGGCGAATCCAAATCATGAAGTCAAAATAGGTGTACGATTTATAAAAGAATGACCCATATGCCAACATTTGCCGCACTATGGCTGTGTAGATCCATAGGGTTACCTTTGGAGATAGTCCCCATGTTTTCCCCACAGCTCGTCTGCATTGCCAGAGGGCTATGCATGCTTTCTTAGATCTCTCCGTCAGGTGGGCATTCCAGTTTAGTTTTTTGTCTAGAAGAATGTCCAAGTATTTGACTTCATCCTTCAGGGTGAGTTCTTCGCCCCGAAAGCTTGGTGGTTTGAAATCTGTAATCTTTCTTCTCCTTGTGAACAGTAGCAGTTCCGTTTTAGTCGGATTTAGGGATAAACCCTGGTATGTGCACCATTTGTTTACTGTGTCAAGAGCCTTTGACATACGTTTCGCAAGCATTCTTTCCGAGTTGCCGTAAAGTAGGATCGTTATATCGTCGGCGTATCCTACCCTGTAGAAGCCCTGTTTATTCTATATCGCTTAGTATATTAATACTATGTGGCCATTTTGAATGATAGATCAAATAATAAAAATATGTGGTCAACATATTTCAGAAAATCATTTAATATTAGTAATGGCGCCATGTGAAGAATTTTGAAGACGCAATATTTCAACCAAACTACATTTATTATTTTTACATTTTTATTGCTGGTTTCTTTTTTACGTTGATGCTTTCTATCTTAGTTCATATATACTCGCACTAATTTTGTATATGAAGCCATTTGTTCAACCTCAGATTATCCATACACTAATAGTATCTTCTAGATAACTTCTCTTATCCAAAAATGCCAATTATTTTTGTTAATATTATCTTCTCTGCTAAATTTTGTTTCAATCATAAATAATACCTTGATGGTATTATCTTAATTTACGAATAGCTGAACTCCATTTCCATATATAAAACGTTCAAAAGGAGCAGAGTTGTGTGATATTCTGGCTTCTATAATATAATTATCGCCTAATACGCTGGCAATATAGCTCTACTTTGGAAAAAAGATACTAGAGTTCATTCTTTTTTCAACTCTTCAAACGGATCTCGTCGTCTACGATACATGGGCATAAAAATGGCGATTAGAAGTCAATACCAATAAGAATGTTTCCATGTGTTATAGAAGATTGTCCTTCGTAAACCAAAGATTGATTCCCGCCAATCATTTGGTACAAAATTTATGGTATTCTGATTAAAGACGAAATTAAATATTTCGATATTATCCTTTTTGGTCAAAACTGATCGTTTAACATGCCCAAAGGTTGAACTTCTCAAGTTGTGGACCATTACCAACGCAAGATCTGATTTATTTGTGAAAAACATAGTAAAGCTTTCTAGCATGATGATCAAGGTGCAACTAATTGGTGCTACATGTATATGGAGTAACTGTAGGCCCTCTCTACTAGCGAAACTTCTAAAATTCCGAGTGTCCTAGAGTTTATCAACGGCCTCACTGTAAAGCCTTCCATGCGAAAATAATAAATAATATCAACCAATTCAGGCCAAAAGAACTGCCAGCTCAAAATCCACACCAAGCAGTTACTTTTTGGGATACTTTGGACGCTCATCCGAAATTCGACAATTTTGTTGGTAAACCTACCCATTCATCCAGAAATGGGTCTCATTGCTGAAGATGATTTTTTATGAAAATTAGAATAAATTTCCAACTACTTCGGGGCACATTCAGCAAACACAAATCGTTGTCCTTTGGCTCTTGGAACAGTTGAATTTTGTTCTAGTGCACGCTCAAGTCACGACGCAAAATTCACAAAATTGTGGTCTGCCAAAGGTTCTCCTGCACACTCTCACGGATAGCAGCGATGTTTTCGGCAGACCTTGCGTTTCGTCGTCACATGGGTGTTGATTCATTGTTTACGGAACCAGTGGACTTAAATTTATCCACCAAATTGCGAATAGTCCTCTCGGTAGAATGATTATGGCGACCGTAAAATGGTCGAAGCGCGCGGAGGTTGTCCGAATGGAAGATCTATTTTGAAAAAACAATTTTATTATGTGCACATATTGTTAAGCGCTAGCAAATTGTTCACGCTACATCTGTCAAATTTATTTAGTTTATTTATAATAAACTAAATAAATCAACGGTCAAAGTTCGAAAGTGCCTACACGAAGACGCTTTATATTTGTGAACAAATTGAACAAGTATTAATACCTTTTTTGCAATGCATGGTGCCACTCACAATCATAATACAATTTTTTTTTTCATCATGTACCAATACAAGGGTTAGAGTGGAAGAACGTCGCAGCTGCACGAACTCCGCCCAGCTTCATCCAGTCAAAATTTTTGTACGTTTTGTTTTATATTTGTGTATATTCACATGTATTTATTTTTTTGGAATGAAAGCTAAAGATTAATAAACATAAACATAAACATAAATTTTAGCTCTAAAACGTCCTTAAGCGATACGTATATGTAGAATATATAGTATTTAATCTCACTTCTATATATAAGAGAGACAAAAGATAAAATTGCACGCATTCCTAAAACTGCAAAAAACAACTGTTTTCACAACTACAATGTAAATAAAAAATCTAACAGACAAACATACAAATAGAATTTTACACGAAAACAAAAAATATCTCGTAAAAACTCTGGCTAGACATACATATTACAAAGAAACAGGCGTATTTCTCCAAGAACAGAAGAGCATAAAAACTCTGTAAAACAGAAACGGGCCACTTGATCATTATGACAACATCACCTACAAACGGGCCATCAAATAGTTTTTACAAACACTAAAACTCTGGCTAAAGCAAATGGTTCGAGCACACGAATCATTGGTAAAACAATATAAATTGTAATACGCTCGCTCAAGGTCAATGAAATAAAGACTTGCAAATCCCCAGAAACCGGTTCTAGAAACAACAGAAAAAGTCATACACTAATACATCTGCCACAAATACACACCATACGAATGGTAAACAGCTACTAGCAGGCCAGTGATGTGTGGCCTAACAAGAAGGAACGCTGTAGGAGAGAAAAATACTAAATATAAGTAGACCAATACTTTTTCTATGTTATAAATTATTATATTATAATTTTTAACTACCAATTCTGTGCCTGCTCATGACACACATGACAGTCATCAACAGGTAATGATGAGAAGATTATGTAGCGATTTGTACAATTTACATTTTGCCTTTATATACTATAATATAGTGAAATGGAACTGTATATAGTCCATTCGTTGGATATTCCGTCCTACGTCACAAAATATCGCTTCGAGAAACGACACAAAAACATTCAGTCTGATAAAGTAAACCAAATGCGTTAGAAAAAGAACGCACTGTAAAACTTTCGTCGTTTTTTGAAACGATAGTTTGTGACATAGGACGGAAGATCCAACAGATGGACTATACATGATATGTTGGTAGAAATTAAATCTTAATATTGAGGGTAATGTTAAGATACTCAAATATTTGCAATATGAATGGCAGGAGGAATGAAGATTTCGTCTAATTATAATTGTTAACAACTTTGATTAGCCAACATGAGCAACCATAAAGAACAACAATATTCAGTGTACTCCTTCAAAATGGTGAGACAGTGTTTTAATGCTCTTATTTTATAATCGGTTTTTGATTAAAACTTTTGAAATAGGACTGGTGTCAAATTATCTAAAAATGTGATTCTTGATAACATTACATGATAGAATGGTGTAATAGTATTATTAACTACATAGAGATATACATTTTAATTAATTAGTAATTTTAAAATATAAATTATAACTATTTTTTGTTTCATTTGAGTTTAACAAAACGTTACAAGCCCGAAACGAATAATTTAGTTTAGCGAGTAGAATTTATTTATTGAAATAAAACTACACAGTTGAGGGGCATTTCACATTTATTGTTGAACACTGCAACATGTTTCCCCACACAGTGGCTTCATCAGGCATATGAAACCCTCTCAACTGTGTAGTTTTATTTCAATGTGTTATGGAGTTTTCACAAGTCAGTGTGAAATAAATAAATAGAACCATATAAATAATAATCAAATATACAATATAGCATACATAAATTTACAATATTACAGTCATTTGGTAATTAATAAATATCACAGTCCATTAACTATGATATTTAATATTTATTTTTTATTTAGGTACATTTGCCTAGTCAAATATAAAATAATATTTAAAATCACAATTACAGTAATAAAACTAGTGAATAAGTTGTAAAAAGCATCATTAATAAAATTAAACAAACAAAACACTTTAAAATACCGTTAAGGCTAAAATTGTTTACTTTGTTTCATTTTATTCAGGAGTGTAAGTACACGAATTATAATACGAATGTTCTGTATAGAATGATTTTAATAGATATTTAAAACGCTTTTATCAATTTAGTTTCTTATATGTCGAGGTAGCTTACTACAAGCTTTCACTTCCAAATAGAATGGTCCTTTCATATAGTGATGTCGAATGAGAAGGAATACTTAAGGCGTTGCTCTGCCTCGTTTGCATTCCGTTATCTAAGTCAGAATAATAATAATATCATTATTTATACTGCCTCTCACAAATAGACAAAGGTTGTACAGCAGTAGAGAATATATGATCATTATTTTCAGTTTAATGAATAAAGGTTTTGTATGATCGCCTTTTTTCATATTTGTGATTGCGGGGAATTAATTTTTTCCTTAATTTTATAAGTAAAGCATGGTGTGCTATGTTCAATTTTTTTATTAAATGATGGATATGGTCTTCCCACAAGAGGTGGATATAGACTCCCACAAAATTGTATGGCACTTTAATAGTTTTTTATTCACTTTTGACCAGTATGCTATCAATATTTTTACTTTTATTTAAGAATTGCACAATAACTGATTTAGTAGGATTTAATAAAAGAAGTTATTTTTTTAACCAACTCTGCATTTTATTAATTGCTAATTGTGAATATTTTGCAGCTTTTCCAATGGTATCGCTTTGGGTAAAAATTGTTATGTCATCAGTATAAATATTGGTTGAAAATTAGCAGTTTATAATAGTAGCAAGCGGTGCTGATAGAATTTTTGCAATATGAAATATGAAATCTTATCAGGACCTTCTGATTATTTGTTTGCTACTGATTTAATTCTTTTTTCTAGTTCCGGCAAATCGATATTCAATAAAACCATAGTACTGGGGTGATTTATTATGGGAATTTTTGTAGATTTTTCATTAAGGGATGGCGCATGTTGTAAAGAAAAATGTTTATTAAATTCATTGGCTACTTTCTGGGTACTATCAATTAATTTGTTATTAATGTTTAATGTTATTTTGTCTCTTATTTCATCATTTTTATGTTGTTATAAATGACTCTACATGTAGCTTTATTAACTTTATGCGAGTTTATTCTTTTATATCCATTCCATTGCTGCTTCGTTATTTTCAATTTGTGATTATATTCTTTTCTACGTTTTATATACATAGATTTCACGCAATTAGTATTTTTATAGAACTCTTATATTTTTTGACATTTCTAATAACTTTTTTGTTATATAACACTTTCTATTATATCCCTTATGTATTTTCTTCGAAACTAGTAGAAATGCGTTTTCAAAATAATAATCAAAAATACTTATAAAATTATTATATTTATCATGCACTGGGTTACTCTTATATACCAATTTTCTAAAATTAGTGAGTTATAAATAGTACCATATTACAGGTATGTTTTGAATAAGATCCGTAACGTAACTTCTTATTTGATTGTCTGAGATTGATTTCTAATGCAATGTATAGAGCAGTATAGAGTCATGATCAGAGAATTCAGCATGTATTAATTTATTTTGAAATTTGCCTTTCGAATTTTTGAAAATATTATCTAAGAGAGAAGACCCAAAACTATTCATTAAATCGTTAAATTTTCATTAATTGTTCCCCGTCAACAACAGCCACAGACCGGTTTCGATCTTTTTGGATCGGCGTAGCGCAGTTGAAGACAGGGAATCGAGATTCAGTTAGGAGTATTTAACTCTTCAGGTTAACCATCGATACGATAATACCATAAAGGACCCATCTATTGTCTAAACGGTGCACTAAAACCCAAATGTGTGGATAACCACCGACATTGAAGGAATCTGTCCACAGCGATAATTATAACAATAATAATCTCGAATCTCAATTCCCTGTCTCCAACTGCGCTACGCTGATGAGATCCAAACAGGTCGAAACCGGTCCGTGGCTGTTGTTGACGGAGAACAATAATTAATGTTTACATTATTATTTGCCGGTATATTTAAGCACTAAACTGAACGTCCACAAGCGACGCCATCTTATTTTCTGCTCGAAGTTTCAATATGATTCATTATCTAATTTTTAATTGGAACATAGGTATCTTTGCCAATGTATACTGAAGCCTTAATTGAAAACCATTCAATAGTAATTTGTTAGGTATTATCATAAGTATTAACGCCTGTGAGACATTTACTTTAACCCGCAATTTTTTACACAAAATCTGCAAAAAAAGTAAAAATTGAACCACCCCCCCCCATTCGTATTATCTCATAAGAATGATGCTTTTATAACAGAAAATTGTGAGGGACATTGACAATTCTTTATTTATGTAAGCTTGCAAAAGTTTACTATATAAAAATAAAAAGATGTTTATTGTAGACCCTCCAGATATATATCTAAACTGGTTTTTTCATTATAAGTTAAACTGGTTTTAATTAATAACAAAATACCCATTGAAAAAACAATTGCAACATCGTATTCAAAAATTATCGATATTCAATCATTGTCCTTACCGAATATTGTATTTGTCAGTACCACTAAAATCTAGTTGCGTAAAAAGGGTCGTAAAGAATTATTGTATATATTTAATTAAAATTCGTTAGTGCACTATAACCCTCCTGCCTTAAATCTCTGATAAAACCGATACCAGTTCTATTGAAAGGAAAAATCTCATTTCAGAACACATTTGTATAAACTCGAGTACTTTACTTTCAAGTCGACGATGTTAGAGATATTCAAGTAGTTTTATAAAACAGAATATTAACTCATACAAGCCAATTATTCGTCCTCATTTAAAGTCAGGCTATTTGTTTCACCACGGTTGTACAAAAATTGTAGGCATTGCTAACAATTTAAAGTTAAGTTCTCAGGCTAAATGGAACTTACTTTTCAATACCAGTAGTAGTAGTAGTAGTAGTGTTAGGCTATCGACCACGTGGTCCTTCCGCCATGTATTACATGTGTATTTTTATTTGTGTAAATGAGCTTGTTACTTTAAAGGTTCGCCCCCCGCCACTCTAAAGCTATTGTATCCCAATGGTGAATGGTACCGGCCATCTATCCAACTGCTGACCCGAACTAACGTTGCTTGACTCTCGCTAACGCTAGTTCGGTCGCAACCGAATGCGCCACCACAGGCGTGTTTTCGATACTATTTTAACGTATTTAAATTTTTAATATTTGAAATCTTTGTTGAATGCGTATTTTATTTTATCAGCGACTTCATAGATCAAGCTAATAATTTTGATGAAAATTAGTAACTTTGTGATTTAGCTGCTCCTAAACTCTTTAATTAATATATACATAATTAGTATCATAGGTATATCAATCAGTAAACAATTTTTACGAATATGAATTCAAATGCAGTCACTCTTGGGATTTAGAATTAGACTCCGGGATTTGTAAATACATAAGCAAAAATAAGACAAACACGAATTTATTAACTATAAAACAAAATCACAGCGTTATCAGCATTTTAAAATTTCTTTCCAATCGGTTGTTCTTCCTTATGTGGATGAGCGGCGATCCAGTCCAAAGCTCTCTGGATATATGCCGGGATTGGTTCAGGTTCCGGAGCAACTGGTAAGTGCGCACCTTCGGGTTGGAAGCCATGTTCGTTGGCGACGTAGTGAATTGCATATTTGACACCATCAGGTGCTGTGTAATCAAAGGATCCGGTGACTTCTTGGAACTCATCTTTGCTACCGGCATTCTTTACAATTCCATGAGCTTCGGCCTTAATACCATCACCGGTTTCATAACTGTGTTCGTATGAACCATCAGGGAGGATGTCGGAGGATTGTCTGACAATTGGGACGACGTCATCGTGAGCTGCATAGGCTAAAGCCAGGAAGGCAACTAATACGAGCTATATAACAAAATATAATAAATTATATTTGCAGAAAATAGTTATTAAAATAATTAGATATAATTTGCTATTTTATAAACTCTAGTATTTTATTGTAATATAAGTTCAAAATTTTCTTCGTTATATTTATACTTTAATAGAACGTGATAAGAAACAAAGGTAATATAATTAATAATTAATTACTTCAATAGAATTAAAAATTTAAATACCTCATATTTGGTTTTTATTTTGTATTTAAAAAATTATCTTTTATATTGAAGAAACATCTGTCTATATTTGTACACTTATGTAAATTAATTCAATTATTATTTACTACCATTTTCATTTTGCTTAAATTAAGAATAGTTTTTGAAAATTTGGAAAACAATTTAATTGTATACAGCCATGAATATAAAATGACATTAATACTAATTTTTCCACGTTAAAAGCTAAACAATGTAAACTAAAATATAAAATAAAATAATAATAATAACTTATTATTGACCAAAAATAAGCATATATTTTAACCAATTGCTCTAAAAAGTGTTAATTTTTAAATTAAATATTTAATATAAATACATTTTGTTTTTAATAATTATTATGTAAACTTACATATTTCATGGTGAATTGTTGTATGATTGAAAACGTCTACAACTATGCCAAATTTTAATGAAATTCTTCTTATATACTATTTGCCACTATTCTGAAAAAAATCCATAAAGAGCATCTTCTTTTATTGTAGGCAAGGACAGCGTGATAATTGTCTGTCGTAAAAAACTAGATATAATATATTCCAATACTCACACCACGACTACTATTTGCATATTTTTATTAATAGTAGTAAATATTCTTTTTTCATATTAATGGAATGTAGACAAAGAATCTGTAATAATATGGCTAAAATGTTTAATAAATTTATATATTATTAATTGTTATAAAATACATTTAACAATATGCAGATTATAAATATAATTATAAATATATAAAATGTACAGAGTTAATAACGCAGTGTGATATTAACTAAGTGAAAGTATAATTTCATTTAATTAAAATGTATTACGAAGTAAGTACCTCCAAACTTAATCAGATATTCATAAATATTGATTTATTTCATCTGTGTTTAAAATGAACCAGGCATTACCAATATTGACGTGTTACTTACCTTTTCCATATTTTTGCCACTTTAATACTGGCTCTCTTAGTTTGTAACATTTAGTTTTGCATACAAATTCTAGGCTAAATAAGGTTACGATTATTTAATTTAACACTTGCTATTAACGAATACTAACCAGAAATTTCTTAAGCTGCAGTATCTATATAACATATGGCATTTGAAATACTTTTTTACTAATAAAGTCTACAAATAATTATGATTTATAATTTATGAATATGTGAAATGCTACTATAGATTCATACATCTACCCCTAAATTTGTAATAATGGTTTTCTCCAATATTTATACAGGGCGAATCTCTTACTTCTTTCTATGATTCACTGAATTTATTCCAAGTTAGAGACTCACCCAGTATAATTTAGAATGTTATGGTAATTTATTATATGTTATACATTTTAAGGATACAAACATTAGTTTACAAAGTGATACAACATAATCTAAAGCGCTGTTATTTAAAGATTACTATCTAGCTTATAATTAGAAGGACTAATCGATACTATGTATAGAATAATTTTGTATTTAGTAGTGTAAAAAATATATTTTTACTGATTTTAAAAATAGATCATTATTAGAATTTCCTGGGTCAAGTAACGAAATACAAAATACTATAGAAAATCACAATTATTATTTTAAAAGTAGATATTCTTTTGGTATTATTGTTATATTATTGCTCCTTCAATTCCAAGAAATTTTATTAGGACTAACTGTAATTATCTATACATGTTTTTCTTAACAAGTTGTAGGAGTGAACTGAAGTATTTTGAGCCTATGCTGTATTCAACCAATAATCCAATAATATATATCTTAAATAAAAAAAAGTAAAAACTAAATCCAATGAATCTTGAAACCAACCTCAGTTTTATTCGTTCAGTTCTTCGTCCAGATCTTCAAGGTCTTCTTCAAGAAAAAGGATGTTATTGATGTGTACCTCCGGCGTGGCCTCTTCTGATAAGCCGTTGGTCTGTTATTCAGGAATTATTTCCTGTAGCTTCCAAACCTATAAAATCCAACTAAAACTCTTTGTATTCGTTCTTATCCTCTTGCTCAGAATAAACGTACGAATTAATCACCTCATCACTATCATTCATACTATCACTGGCTGCCAATTCTGAATTGAAGCTGAACATTTCCCATCCAGACAATGGGAAACTTGTAATCATTTTGGATAAATCAGTAATTATTTACATATAACATCGTAACTGATTTTCGCGAAAAGTAAAATAAATAAAATAAAGAAAATAATCCAATATATTATATATAAAAATATACGAAGCCCATATTCAGTTTCATTTATAGATTTTGAAAATACGGTTGTCTACGTGAAGCTCTCCTCGAAACAGAGTAGCGGATTACTGCATCGTATTTTAGAAATTTATTCCTGGAGGAATAATTATTTCGCTCTAATAGTTTACAATGAGTGCTCTGGTAAACTCAAAGGCTCTGGAAATTTTAATATCTCGTTGAATATGTCTATTGCGCCTAATCAGTACACGTGTTGCTATTATTGAGGATAATAGTAACATAAAATAGGTACTGCGGTCTGATTAACCTTATAAATAATTATACTCTATTTCTAATATAGCTTTATGCTGATAATACGCCAGAGCTTGACAAACGAAGCTCTGGCCCTTTGTATGTAATATGGCATCGTTTTTGCTGGTTGAAAATTATGCTGATATATTCAATCTCGTCTTTAATCGGCATTTTTCTTTGAAATATTATGAAATATATATATTTCTTTTTTGAGGTATACTTTACTCAAATACACTCTTATAAATACTTCGCGTAGGTGTTAAGGCCGGGTAGGAAAACATTCTTTAGATAAACTTTGGTACCTTCACCACAAAGAAAGGCTGTGTAAAAGTCGATAATTACCGATCACAGGTGAAGTTATTGTACAGAATCAGAAGGCTTGCACAGATCTCTTGCTAGCTTTTGTCGGGAAGAAAGTCATGCAAGACTGTATCCAACGATTCAGGAAAGTCTAAATGAATCTTTTTATATATTAATTCTATATTAGATATTTTATCTACGATCGTACAGAGAGTAGACACTTTTTGCATCATTTTTCATTGTAAAAGTGGCTTTTTAAAGCACTAGTGCTTTTTTACGTTTTTATTGCACGGTAATGTCAAACTGTTTTTATTCCACAGAATTGTCAAATTTGACAGATGAATATACTTCGACGAAAAACTTAATTTTTTATTAATTGATATAAATAACTAATAAACTATAAATAAAATATATAATACAAACCAAATGGCAGATTTAAGAACTCTGAAGATTTCATTTAATACAAGTCGAAGCGATTACAATAAAGCGAACATTTTTTCCATAAATAATAATAGCGGCCGACAATTGTGCAACTTGTTTACTGGTTGCTAAGTAACGCTTCCATTAGTGCACTGCGGGTAAAATATGTTTTCATTAATTGAATTATTGAAATGACATTAAAATATTACTCATAAGAATATATTCTTTGAAATCCTTTACGATCGAAGATAAAATTTTGTAAGGCACACGTGTAAAAAGTTTCTTTATTGCACTCCTGGCTTTAAAAAAACTCGCTCGTTCCTCGCTCGTGTTTTTAAACGCCAGTTCGTGCAATAAAGCATCACTTTTTACACTTGTACCTTAAATAACTATTATATTAATCCATCATGCCAAACCCTATTGAATACTTTTGAAATGCAAATGTGTCATGTTTAATCCGAAAGCCCCCTGAGATAAATTCTCTTATTGAAAGCTGATAGACCTGTAAATCTGGGGTTATGTTCCGGTTCACTTATAAGATCAAAATTTGTATCTGATATGCGATGGTTCTTGACTAGGCAAAATACTAGTTAAAAAATTATACCCAGATATTTAATTTTGTAGGACGTTTCCCTTCCTTCGAGATCGCTATTGTGTATTAGGGATGAGACCGTTAATGTAAAGAGCTATTTAGAGTGATGATAATATAAGACAACATCTAGATATCCGTTTAAATGTTTTTTTTTTCCTTTTTTTGTATACGGTTCGCCTGTGAGTTCCTTTTGAATGAATTAATGTAACGGGAAAAGGAAGTAATTTCATAGTGAATTTAATTTTGTTTAAGTAATCGGGGTGTTTAGTTTGTCTGGGCTGTAAGGCTTAATGACAAAAGTATCCTTAACGTAACGTTACTGTAAGGATGTAATAATTGCAATAACTTGGTTTTTGCAATTATTACAAATTAACAAATTTTTGATTAGTGGTGAAAGAATTTCATCCATTAATTTGTTATGCATACTGGTTTATATTAAGATTTTAAACGTTTAAGTATTTTATTGATGGTTTAAAATTGAATAGAATGTCATTCAAGAGTTCAACATGGCCCCTAAACCAGTAATAAAATCTGTGTCCGAAGAAATTATTTGTAAACAGTACTTTGTAGTTGTGAAAAAGTATGTCTCATGTGGAATATGCAAGAATAATTACCATTCAACTACAACAAAATATGTGGCATGTACGTGACCGAATCTGGAGAAATTAATTGTTGCGGCGGTATAATCTTAAATTCAACCGACAACGAAAATAATGGTGAGCTGATATATTTTAAACTATTTGTTTCACAATTTTATTTATTTTTATTTTACTTCCCTAACTAGTTTCGATCACACGATCATTCTCAAAGGGTTTTACAAGGAGTAATCCTTGTAAAACCCTTTGAGAATGATCGTGTGATCGAAACTAGTTAGGGAAGTAAAATAAAAATAAATAAAATTGTGAAACAAATAGATCCATATCTGTACTTAAAGCAGCTTGTCAAACACCTTACAACAACTAATACCGAATTATGAAATAAAATAAATTAGTTACAAGTTAATATTGAAGAGGTTAGGTGTTTGCCACCAAACCCCAAATCCAAAGATGTGAACAGATTATCATTGTCCAGCAACCGAGTAACATATACAACTCAATTGGCAGCAATGTGGAAGAGATAATAGATACGCAGGAATATTGGGTAAATGTGTAATTAATTTCACTTGGTTTTATTTGTTTCACAATTTTATTTATTTTTATTTTACTTCCCTAACTAGTTTCGATCACACGATCATTCTCAAAGGGTTTTACAAGGAGTAATCCTTGTAAAACCCTTTGAGAATGATCGTGTGATCGAAACTAGTTAGGGAAGTAAAATAAAAATAAATAAAATTGTGAAACAAATAGATCCATATCTGTACTTAAAGCAGCTTGTCAAACACCTTACAACAACTAATACCGAATTATGAAATAAAATAAATTAGTTACAAGTTAATATTGAAGAGGTTAGGTGTTTGCCACCAAACCCCAAATCCAAAGATGTGAACAGATTATCATTGTCCAGCAACCGAGTAACATATACAACTCAATTGGCAGCAATGTGGAAGAGATAATAGATACGCAGGAATATTGGGTAAATGTGTAATTAATTTCACTTGGTTTTATTTGTTTCACAATTTTATTTATTTTTATTTTACTTCCCTAACTAGTTTCGATCACACGATCATTCTCAAAGGGTTTTACAAGGAGTAATCCTTGTAAAACCCTTTGAGAATGATCGTGTGATCGAAACTAGTTAGGGAAGTAAAATAAAAATAAATAAAATTGTGAAACAAATAAAACCAAGTGAAATTAATTACACATTTACCCAATCGCTACAATATGTTTCACCAAGTGATAGATGAATCAAAAGTTCGTAGTTTACGCAGGAATATGGTAATAATTTGAATCTATCAGTTAATAAAACTATTCATCTTGTAGAATCGAAATCAAACATAAATAAGAACGACTGGTCAGTAGTTCAGCGCAAAAAAACACAAAGAAGAAAGAACATTGCCGGTAAATCTGAATCACAATCGGGCTTAAAGGAAATTTAAAAACGAGCTATTTGCATATTTATCGTGCTCATCCTGATACAACATCCAAGGATATTCAATCTTGTCTAAGAAAATTCAATATAATGGATATCGAATGTGATAAACTGATCTCGCCGCCCGGAAGAATAGCGTCTTTTAAGCTCACAATTCCATTCGAGGAACTGAAACAAGCTGAGAATCCAGCGATGTAGCCGAAAAGTATTGCTGTCGGGCGATTTTTATTCAAGAAGCCCCTAAGTATAACAAGGAAAACTCCAGAAGAAGCGGTGAACCAGTAAAGGGAATCCAATGTAAATATATTATTATTTTATATTAACATCCAGTGCCTGCGTAACAAATTAGATGAACTAGAAGCGTTTAGAATTGACAGGAACATTGAGGTAAAAGCGCAAACTGAACATTGGATTATACCTTGGGAAGTCAGTATGTACACTATAAATGATTTTTATACCTGGTCCTGCTATAGAAGACAGTCATTTAAAGGAAGGTCTTGAGCATTCAATTTTAAGCTTTCTTTCAGAATTATCAATCGCAATGGTATGCGAAATGTCTGGTATAGTTTTATATGATTCCAAGTCAATCATCATCGTAAATATTTACAGACCTCTAAATGGAAATTTCGCAGATTATCTAGACACGGTAGGGATAACGTTTGATCGCATTAGACATAATACACACCTAATATATGGGTGTGAGGATTTTAATGTGTATTTCAATAAGAATTACAAGAGGGCTGAACAACTATCTAATTTATTCAGTACCTATGGTTTATATAAAACAACAATTTTCAAGAAGTATCATGCTTGAAGTTTCGGGAAACAATTTTGAAACTTAAAAAAAATCAAGTAGAGAAAAATATGTTTTAAACATCGAAATTATTATAATAGCAATTGAAATCCTAGCTAGTCGAATAACATTTTTAATATATCGATGTATACAACTCTTAATCAATTCTGTCTGAACTGATGATCTAATTCTTAGAGACAAATTTTATATTCAATGACTCTCAATGGTAGGTACAACTATGGCAAGTGATAAATTCATCAACTTCATTATAGAAGCATTCGACTAAGTTAATTATGGCATACTGCTCAGAAAATTATACTGCTATAATTTTAGCCCTATTAGCTGTAGACTATTACTCCCATACTTAGCTAATCGGAGACAGAGCGTTTGTTTTAACGAGTCCTATAGCGAAAGGGACATCGTCCATGTCGTGTCTAAAGAGTCAATTTTAGCGCCAATATTGTTTTTATTGCACATAAATGACCTCCCTGCACAGTTTCGATCAGCCTCAATGTTTATTTATGCAGATGATACCAGCATATCCTTAAAAAGAAATTCCCCAGAATACGTCTCAGTTGAACTAAAGGATATAATAATAATAATAAGTTTATTCATGTAAAAATACACAATTTCCACATCAATAAACAGGGATTCACAGAAGATATAATCTTGTGCGTTTATATATATAAAATAATAAAAGAAAAATATTAAAAAATACAATATCAATTATAATATACAATACTTTTGAACAACAACAATAATATTATATAAATAGTACGAAAACAATAGCATCACAAGTAAAGTTAAATTAACAGTAATCAAAGATAATTTATAATATTTAAGTATTTATAATAGTCCTTTAAAGGTATCACAATTTGGGTCGTTTAATATATATAGTTTAAGTTCATTTTAAATTTTTATTCAGTTTTGACACTTTTAATATAGTTGGGTATTGCATTAAAAACCTTAGGAAGGATATAATCGAGCGATCTTTGGGTAACTGTTAATTTCATTTTAGGAACTACCCAGTCATCTTTTCTTCTGGTATTATATTGATGGGTATTCTTAGTTAAACTGCCTTTCTCTTTGAATAATTTTCGCCCTACTTTATAGAAATAGAGTTGACGAGCAGTCATAACTCTACTTTCTTCAAAAAGTTTGACAGAGGAATAGCCCCGTGGTTTGTTGAAAATTCGTTTAAAATTTTGTTTGAATGACCTCTACCGGATACAGGCGAACATCCCTTGCTGATCCCCAACAGGTTAGACCATAATATATGTGACTACTAATGTATGATATATTATTTTCAGGAGGTCACGGTCGAGGAATTCCGATAGTAATTTAATTTGGCATAACGTATACCTCAATTTCCGGACAACATATAGAATATGTTTATCCCATCTGAAATGTTCATCAATAATGACTCCTAGATAGTTTATTTCCCTACTTGATTGTATATTACGAACATCACTGCTTGATTTGACTGATAACTCTTGGAATGTAGGAAGGCTGTCTGCTTGGCAAGAGAATGATAAATATTTGTTTTTTTTTTTCTATATTTAGTGATAAGAGGTTATTATTAAGATCTTATTACACCTTCTCTTTCAGTCCAATCCAGCTAGTGTCTTCGTAAAAAGCAGCTGTATCGTCAGCAAAGGCAACCAGAGTTTAAGCAGGTCATTAATATACAACAAGAAGAGAATAGTGCCCAAAACGATTCCTTGAGGAACACCACACTGAACAATCTCCTCCTAGCTAGAATAGGCATCTAAATCAACACGTTGCACTCGTCCGCGTAGGTAGGATTTCAATAATTGATTTGGTAATCCTCTAATTCCCATGTATTCTAGTGTTTGTAAGAGATGGTTGTGGTTAACGGTGCCGAAGGCCTTTTGCAAGTCTAAAAAGATACATAAGGCTTTGCGGTTATTGTTAAAGCTTGTGTAAGCTTTTTGAAGTAGAGTGTTAATTGCGTCTTCTATTGATTTTCCACGTGTAAACCCATATTGGTTTTTGTTTAAAGGGCAGTTGGTATTTAAAAAGCGTATTATTCTTCTTCTAATTACGTGCTCAAAGATCTTGGCGAAATTAGATATCAATGATATCGGTCTATAGTTGCTGACCTCTTCCATGTTTCCCTTTTTAAATATCGGCTTTACTATAGCACTTTTAAAATGGCGCGACAGTTCCCTTCGCTAATAGCAGTGTTTATTATTAAGGCAAGCGGCGTTGTAATATATTCCTTTATTTGTTTCATTAGCGCTGAACTTATCTTATCCATACCATAGGAGTTTTTTGTTTTTAATTTTGCAATAATCTGTAATACTTCATGTTCTGTAGTCGGTTGCAGAAACAAGGAATTGGCAGTGTAGTTTTTGTAGTCATAATTATGACATTTTTTATTAATATCAGCTGCGAGTTTGGGGCCAACATTTATAAAATAATTATTAAATAAGTCAGCCACTTCTTGAGGTGAATGTATGGTTTTATTATCACGTGTAATGAATTTTACTTGGGTGTTATTTGAAGTAGTGTAACCTGATGCTTCTCTAATAGTATTCCATAACCTTTTAGAATCACCATTGTTGTTGGCAATTTTGTGTGAATAATTATCGATTTTAGCTTGTCGAATATCTATTTGTACTTTGTTTTTCAATTTTTTATATTCATTTTCTAATATTTTGTGGTGTCGTAATTCACCTCCGGTACAATTCATTTTTCTTATTAATTTTTTCCATCAATAAATTAGTGATCCAACTATTCCTTTTTATTTTATTTCTCGGTATTTTAGAAGTATTGTTGCATTTATTTATTTCCGCCGTAAGTGTTTGAATAAATATATCTGTTTTTAAATCTGTACTTGCGTATTGGTGTAAGTAACTCCAATCTATTTGCGATAGACTCTTTTTTAATTTCTTCACACTTAAGTGTTCTCTGACTCTACAGCTATTATACATGTGGATTTTCTCATTTAGAAATATTAGCTGAAATCCTACTAAATAATGATCGATTATGTGAGTTTTTGTGATAAATGGTATTGTGTTATCAATATGGATTGGGCTTGATTTTAGGAATATATGATCCAGACACGATATGCAGGTTTTGGTTACTCTCGTTGGTTTATTAATGAGCGATATGAATCCCATTTGGGCCATTTTATCTAAATATGTTTGGCTCCGCTCATTTTCCTTATCCATAATATTAATATTAATATCCCCAATTATTATTAATTAATCGCAATCGGTTTCTATATTCCTTACATATTCTTCAAGTTCATCCATGAATATTTCTAAGTTGCTTCCATGATTTCGATATACAGCAATTATCGCTAAAGGAACTAAAACAGGTGGTTTTGGGTAGCGATATGTTTATTAATTAAGTAGGATTTCCAAGTAAGTTCTTATTGAGGTTCTTATTGAGGTTGTTTATGAAATCCTCTAATAGTTAAATTACTTATGTAATTTATTTATTAAATCTTCTCGACCATAGATGTTGTTTGTGCCGGTATCATTTTTGGTGAGAAAATGGGATTCTTAGTATAAATATTATGTAATAAATAAAAT
Source organism: Ontholestes murinus (assembly GCA_963969525.1). NCBI lineage: Eukaryota > Metazoa > Arthropoda > Insecta > Coleoptera > Staphylinidae > Ontholestes > Ontholestes murinus. The sequence continues at coordinate 38,287,261 of OZ018391.1, forward strand.
GACGTTACGTAATATTTATTGTACAAATAGGCATCTTAATACGCTTTACAAAGAATCCCCGAATAGATTGTCTACCGGTATTATTCAATTTCTAACTAATTTTATTAGCTACCTTTGTAATTCGCTAATAAATAATAATTAATATAACTTTAAAATTGACAGCATATTGAAAAAATATGTACGCGTACACTAACCAAGCTCCTCTTAATCCTTTACACAATCCATCTAATCAGCTCCTCTATGATACCACTTTAGTTATCCCTATCCTAGAACGCCTTCGATTCCTATGAGAAAAATTCTCCAAAAATCCTTTCAACTTCCATATATTATCTCAATATTGTCTTCCTAGAAAATCTAGTATAAACCCTAAATTTAAAAATCCCAATTCAACCATATTTGATTTCATTTCATCATTTCATCCTTTTACGCATTAACGACTGATGCCATATGACTGGACAGCACAAGGCAGAAAGGCCTCTGGTCGATAGCCTTTTGACAAATTAATACATTAACACCTCATTCATTATTCATCATTCCAATATAAATATGTACAAAATTTGTCAATAAATATATGTTACTACTACTCTGTACGGGTATACTATTTAGTCAAAAGTAATGCAATGTTTGCTTCTGATATAATTTGCAATACAAATACCACTATCTTCTTAATAAAACTGACGTCATTACAGAGCGCATGTGGTAGATACAGTAATTAAATCTGAATTATCTCTTTTAATATAGTTTTAAAATTAACAGAAGACACTCTCATATTTATATTATTATTAAATGACCGGTCAATTAAACTTGTACACTTTCGACTTGATTGAAATGTAAACACACAATTTTTAAATAACTAATTTTTTGTATTTAAATCTATCAATATTATTATTAACAATAATAATCACTATCACTTATAGAGAATGTGTTGTAATTGCAAATAATTGATTTAAAATAACTGAACATTTGTAAACTCGCATATTCTAATGAATATTGGTTTATAAATAAATTTGAATAATTACCTTTGTTAAGTGAATATATTTATAAATCGGTTACTTAAGAAATAATATATTCTAAATAGGCAATAAATAAAATATTTACTGTGACTTTTACCACAATTATTAGTTTAATATTATTAATAGTAAACGATGGAAACCTTTCTGTTAATTTAGATTTTACTCTGTAAAAATGTTTCTTTCAAAAAAGTTTAGTAATTAAAGTTGTATTATAGTTTAAAATGCTTATTATGTTGTATGAAACATATTTTTTAAATTATGAATGAATCCATATGGTATAATGAATTCCTTACCAAAGTAGCCACATTAATAAAATCCAGTTTTTTTATATCGGCGAATTATCAAGGTGTCCTTGCCAATAAAAAGCGCATCTTCAAATTTTTTCAAGGAAGGATTTATTCATATATAAGATGCATTTTCCTAAGATATGTCATAGTGATAAACACATCCTACATATCAACATGAAATCTGTAAGTACTTAATGTTTATATGCATAAACTTATTTTATTATATATACTGTTTTACTCATTTAGATTTTAATGATAATTTAATGATCATTTCATTCATAATAATTCCTTTATAATGAAAGTATTTCGTAATGTTTATTTTTTTTTGTAAAATAAATGTATTTATTTAAAATTATTTAACATTATAAATAAGTTTAAAGTCATTTTCAGATAGGTAATATTTCGAAACTTAATGACGTAATCCCAAATAATTCATATTCATATCTTTTAAACCATTTAGCATTTCTAGTAGTCATTCCTCTTTGATATGGAAATTACTGAATATTAAATATTAGTTTTGAAAAGTGGGAAATAAATGGATTTATTTCGAGCACTTTTAATTTCTGTGATTATTTAATTGTTATGTTAAATTTCATTAACTTAACTTAGTACGGAACAATTATACACTTAATAATTAAAAATTTTCGCCGCTACTAATTATTAATGATTCTTATAAATAATATATTGATAGTACAATTATATATTTCATGTTAGATAAAGATTAAATACAAAATATTATGCATACAATTACATCTGTATTTTAAAATATAATTAATTAAATTAAATTCTTCTTACTATTTACATCAATTAATATTTTTTATGTATATTAAGTATTGATTTTCCAGTGGAGTATTAATAATAATACAATTAATTATTATTATTTTTAACAATATTTTTTTTTAGTTCATTTTCGTTACTCTCTTGGCTTTGGCCTACGCTGCCCATGATGATGTAGTACCAATTCTGAAACAATCCTCAGACATTCTACCTGATGGATCCTTCGAACACAGCTACGAAACTGGGGATGGTATCAAAGCCGAAGCTCATGGTATTGTGAAAAATGCTGGAAGCAAAGACGAAACCCAAGAAGTCACCGGATCTTTCGATTATACTGCTCCCGATGGAGTTCACTACGCCATTCATTACGTTGCCAATGAACATGGATTCCAACCTGAAGGTGCACATTTACCAGTCGCTCCAGAACCAGAACCAATTCCTCATTACATCCAGAGAGCTTTGGACTGGATCGCCGCCCACCCTCACAAGGAAGAGCATGGAACTGGAAAGAAATTTTAATTGTTTATAATAATGCCTGATTTTGATACAGTATAAATAAATTTGTGTTCACACTAACATATATTTTTTATTTTTATTGTGTAGCCAAATCAAAAATATTACTTTTAGTAGTTACATTGTATTATTTTACAAACTGATTGATAATCAGTTAAATAAGATAATGGACTCATATTTTAAGAAAATATTTAAGTGAATAAACTGCAGCCTCTGTTACAATGGACAATGTATATAAGAAACAAACATAAATGTTGTTCAAACTAAACTTAAACTTAAAGATTATGGCAAAAATATAGCGAAAACTCAACAAATATAGCATACTATTGGGTAAAGAGCCACTAGAAGAGGTTAGAAATATTTTAATGGATTTTAAGTTAGTAATTTAGTTTTTAGTAGAAGAGCAATGAAGCTTAGTATTTAAAACACGAAAAAGAAACATCAGACATTTTTTACACAAAGGAAAATAATTAGTATTGGAAGAGTATTGTATTTGGAGTTCTACTCATTCTTCCTTGATTTTGGCATTTTACTTCCAAAGCTTTTATTATATTATTATAATGTTTATTTAGATAACATCATCTTCGTTCTAGTTAATATGATTTTACTACAGACTTATACCCCATTTTATGATTAGAAGGTTATCTAAATCTGTTTTGCATACTTTTAAATTTAACCTAATGATATATATAAATATTTATTGTTCTACACAAAATCATAGTCATAAATTTTGTTTTATATTTACACAGGACAGAATTTTTCAGACATAAAAATATTGACATAAATATTTTTTTTAAAGAATTACGTTTTGCTAACATACAGTGCACACCTAAAGTATGGAACAAATTGAGTAAATTTGAAACAAAAACTTTTTGAATAAACCCTCGAACAGGTCGATTTTTTTCATAAAAACTCACATTTTTGAGGAAAAATCTAATTTCGTATATCATTTGTTTGTGAGTAATGGCGTCATCAATTGTTTCTTCAAACAGCAACACCCCATTTTTTAATTCATCTTGAGAGACCCTTTAATTGTTGTAATGACAGGAAATAAAATTTGGTACATATTTGTAACTTGATATACTTAGGGTTGCCATTAAAAAAATAGTGGATGACGTCATATCTCATATTTGGGACATGCTGAGTAAAATTTTATTACATCAGAAAGAGCACAATTTAAAATACTAATCGAGCTATCGAAGCATATTTTCAAAAAATAAACTTCTTATGGTTTAGTGAATTTATTAGTTAGAGACTCGCCCTATATATATTTATATATTTAATTGCAGTTATCGTTCCATGTATAATTATTGATTGTGTTGCTCTTAGTAGTATTTTATTGTGTCTTCAAGTTTTTTCATGCCCTTCTCTAAATTATCCCAACCTTATCTCTCTCCGTTTATCATGATTGGCCAGTATCACACTCTTACTCTGTTTCCTATTATCTTTTTCTCCCTCACTATAGATCTTATCTCTTTTTGGACAATTCTTTCCCTTATGGTTAAATCGTTGTCTATATAAATCCTAATGTTTTTCAGGTTAGTTTTTTCTTTCATAATTTGTTGTTTTACTTCCCATTATTCTATTTCAGCATGTATTATTATTTTTGCTTGTTCTTTAAGTTTTTCTTCCATATAAGTCCCCACATCTTTCATTTAGCTATATTCCAGTTATTACAATGTTGTTTCTTCTCTTACTTCTTCCTTCTCAGTTATTTCTTTTAATTGTATTATTCTGTCATCTCTCATCCATTCACCTATCCTTTTTATTCCCCCTATCCACTCCTTACGCACCTCCTTGCACTCTTGGCCAAAATGACTCCATGTGTCCCTTCCACTCTCGCACAACACACAGCTGCCATACAATTTCCCCATCCATACCTTCCTTCCTCTATCTCATTTCGTGTTTTAATTTTTTCATCTCTTTTTTTAAATCATTTGTATTTCTTGCCATTTCTATCATTATAAAAAATACCTTTATTGGCATACACCCCATATTTACATATAATTACTATTTTTTCTTCTTCTTCTTCGTTTTCGTTTTTCTACCGATCTTCTTAGCCGCCTGCCCCAGTCACCGCTTCTTTTTCTCTGTTCCCGTCCCATTCTTATCACAATCTCTATGCCTGCTCCATCATCTCTCATCCATTCACCTATCCTTTTTATTCCCCCTATCCACTCCTTACGCACCTCCTTGCACTCTTGGCCAAAATGACTCCATGTGCCCCTTCCACTCTCGCACAACACACAGCTGCCATACAATTTCCCCATCCATACCTTCCTTCCTCTATCCTCCGATCCACATCTAGCCCTGGCCAGAGTAACTTTCTTGGCCCTGTCCCATTCTGTACTCAGGCACCCTTCTATACACTTGCCAACTTCCATACATTGGGTTGTACCCACTTCTTACAATACATTCTTGCCGCTCTTCCACTTCCAAACATTTTTCGCCACACCCGCTTTTTCATACATCCATTTCCTTTCCAATCTCCATTTACACTCTCCTACTCCCACACAAGTTTTCCATACCTCTTTCACTTATCTCTCACTGTTCCACGTACTCACATTAATCTCATGCCTAGTCACTTTTTCCATTGTCCCTACATGCATATTACATCTATCATTATATTTTTCATCATATCTTTTAGTTCATCCATTTCTCTTTCATTAATTATTTTATCCTATTTTTATCTACAACTTCTTTACCAGTGCTCATCTGCTTTTAATTGTGAGCTTCTTGAATTTAACTTTGTTCTTGCGATCGTAATATTTTCTCACCTTTGTTGCAACTTGTGTTTACTGTTGCCTCTGATGCCGTTTGTTTTTATTTGGTTCTTGCTCTCTTTCTTTCTCTGTTTATCTGTTCTGTTTCAGTATTTTCTTTTGCGTCTTGTTATTATTGTGCAGATCGTCACAAGTTCTTTCATGTATTTGTGTTTGTCACTGCCAGATTGTGCTCTTATAATGTTATATTTTCTGTATTTATGCAGTTTTCTTTTACAGCTGGATGACGCTCAGGTGTATTCTTAAAATAAGTAGAAACTAACCTTAAAACTTGTACTTCATATGTTGCTTCCTTAAAAGTTTTTTCGTAGCAGTCTAATAATTTTTAGAAACAAAATAAAATAATTTAGAAACATATTTTTAATACATAAAAGTATAAAGATTATTATAAGATATTTAACGCTTATAGAAATACAATTTGAAAATATGTTTATAAAAATTAAAAACAATTAATAACAGACAAAGAGTTAAAAACAAATCTAAACTCCTAAAATAAGGAATTCAATCACTTTTAAACTAACTCAGGCATGATATAACACTTAGACAACGTTCTTCTATTTTGATGAAATTTATTACTAATGATCATCATAATATAACACATCATTATACCGGGTGTTGATCAGTTCTCTCAGTAATAGGAATTTAACGTATAAAATCACACTTGACCATTTTTTAACTTCAAAATCATTTTTTAGGAACGAAAATAAAAAAATTAAAGTAAATGACTAACTCAAATATTATAATTCGAACTGCCATTTTTGATGTGATAATTAATTTAACTTTCGAATAATTAAATAAAATGTCTTATACAATTAGTGAAAAAAATCAGTTTCTTAAGTGGTTTTATTCCGGAAAAAGTGTGCACGAAGTTCGCAGCTTGTTTGGTGGTTTATATTCGGATCGACCGAAACCCGCAATATCAACAATATATCATTTCAAGCCACGAAAAATATCACTTTTAAAAAAAAAACAACCCGGTTTAAAACGTAATTCAAGTTTAATGGAGGAACAACAGATTGTTCAAGTTAATTTCAAGGAAATAAATGTTATTGCCGCTGCCGTTGCTAATCACAACATTAGCACTCGTCAAATTGCTAAGGATTTAGGATGGTGTATACCTACAATTGTTTTCAAAATTTTAAAGAAGAATAAGTTTAAATCTTAGAAGTACTCTAACCATCAAGACATTTTTGAGACAGATAAGTATTTTAGAATGATTTTTTGTGAAACAATAATGGAATTGGCCAATTTAGATAGACATTTTCTCCAAAATATTTGTTTTTCTGGCGAATCAACATTTACCATCAACGCAGAACCAAACGTTCAAAATTGTCGTTAATGGGTTACGGATAATCCGCATTTAGTTATCGATAACCAGTCCCAATATCCACAATCTATAAATGTATGGTTGGGAATCTACGAATCTCACATTATCCGTCCTTTCGTCATTGATGGGCGCTTAAATGGGAGAAAATATCTGGAACTGCTTCAAACTGAGGTTGGCCCCGCCACACAAAAACGCGAAAAACGCGATCGGAATTGTTTACTCTTTACTTTTAACAGATTTTACATTAAAAATTGAGTAAGTGTATGTTTTTGGGTATGCTGAATCTGAAATTATGCATTAAAAACCCGTATTTGTCAAAACTACCCAAAAATACAACACTTAAATGCGAAAAATTGATATCACTTAATACAAGTACGAAGAATATTTTTTATACAAATTATAAGTTTAGTTTGCAAATTCGAAGTATTTGTTTGTCAAAAGCACCCCTTAATGCATTGACTTTGACATGTTTCGTAGTATGTACTGGGTTAATAAAATAAAACAACCTTCAAAACATCCTCAAATTATATTGTAGAAATATTTGTCCAAAATACAAAATTATGTCTTTTTGCTTGTAACTCCAATAACCCTATATTGCTGCTTCGTAAAACCACCCGAGATAATAAATGACAAAGCCTCTTCAGGTGTCATGGCATTTTGTTCTTGTTCGGAACTCCTCCATTTTTTCATTATTCGTTTGCCTCTACTTGGTGTAGTTGAAGTACTTTCAATCGAATCGGCAGTACTAATATCTCCACTTTCTCGTACTTTAATTGCAAAAGTTTTTTCCACGGAAGTACTTGTTCTGAGCTCCTGGGTTTTACGCCTGTTTATAACAGCAGAACTTTGAGGAAAACTCTTTTAAGGACGACCTCGAATACCAGAAGTTGATGGTCGATCGCAGTGTCGATCGCAGTAAACGGATTAAGGAAAAATAGTTTCTTCTTCTCGCCAAACATTACTACTAAAAAAAAACGACTGCAAAAAAAACACAATCTCTTACAACGTAATAAATTTCGAAAATGCGCCTAGAATAATCTACATACAGGTTCGACTCAAAGTTGCGTTTCAACTGATCGGGTACCGAGCGGGATTTTCCTTTATATGTTTTGAATAGACAAATATTGGCAGCTATTTTTTTTGAATTTACAAAGCCAAATAGCTAATTTAAGCATGAATGAGGTAATTTCCGTGTAGGGTTGTGTAGAACTAAACTTAATCCTTCACATAATGCAAATTTTTATAATCCGATTACCGGTTACAAGCAATAAACTTTCTTGTACTAGGTAAACTTTATCCAATAATAAGTAAAGTTACTTAATAATACACTTAGCAATCTATAACAATATTATAATGGTATTAATAAATAACCGCATTTGCTTGTGGTACAGACTTTTTAATTACACCCTAATTTCTATACGCTGCAACGCCTCAATTTTACTGAATTTTGAAAGGAAATATAGAAAAACTTATGTAAATAAGATGCATATTATTAATATTATCAAATAGAACAACTATTCAAGATAAAATTAGTGCAATTTTAACTTTGTACGAAGAAGTTGAAAATTTGATTTTCGATCACGTTTTTCGCGTTCTGAACCACTGTGTGACGTGGCCTTACAAATTCAGGTATATCTCCGAAAATATTTATCGGATTGGCTTCAAACTTTCAGATAATATATTTAAATATACGAGTATCTACATTCCGAGAAGGCAAACAAAAAATATCGATTTTGTGACAATTCCAACTGCGTATAACCCGATAAGTAAAATGACATTACGTAATATTTGTTGTACAAATGGGCATCTTAATACGCTGTACAAAGAATCCCTGAATAGATTGTCTACCGGTATTATTCAATTTCTAATTGATTTTATTAGCTACCTTTGTAATTCACCAATAAATACTAATTAATATAACTTTAGAATTGACAGCATATTGAGAACATCTGAACGGGTGTACTGTTTAGTCATAAGTAATGCAATGTTTACTTCTAATATAATCTGCAATACAAATATCATTTTCTTCTTAATAAAACTGTCTTCATTACAGAGCTCATGTAGTAGATACAGTAATTAAAGCTGAACATTCTCTCTTATAATATATTTTTAAAATTAACAGAAGAGCAAGAAATTGCATAATATGATTTTACATGTAAAATCCCTTTGAGCATTTACCTTCTATATTTGGTTTTATTTGCATATAGAGCATTTTTATAATTTGATTTTTATAGGAGAATACACTCTCATATTTATATTATTAATAAATTAAGCTTGTACAGTTTTAAAATATAAACACACAATTTTTATATATCTAATTTTTTGTATTTAAAATCAGTATCACTTATAGAGAATATGTTGTAATTAAAAATAATTGATTGATTGAAATAACTGAACATTTGTAAACTCACATATTCTAATGATTATTAGAATTACCGCAGTTAAGCGAATACACATATTTATAAATCGGTTACTAAAGAAATAATATATTTTAAATAGGCAATAAATAAAACATTTACTGTGGTTTTTACCACAATTATTAGTTTAATATTATTAATACTTAAAGATAAAAAACCTTTCTAATCTAGATTTTACTCTGGAAACCCATATCTTAAAAAAAGATTTTATTAATTAAAGTTTTATTATAGTTTAAAATTCTTATTTTTTACAACATATTTTTTAAATTATGAATGAATCCATATAGTCTACTGAATTCCTTACCAAAGTAGCCACATTAATAAAATCTAGTTTTTTATATCGGCGAATTATCAAGGTGTCCTTGCCAATAAAAAGCGCATCTTCAAATTTTTTCAAGGAAGGATTTATTCATATATAAGATGCATTTTCCTAAGATATCTCATAGTGATAAACACATCCTACATATCAACATGAAGTCTGTAAGTACTTAATGTTTATATGGATAAACTTATTTTATTATATATACTGTTTTACTCATTTAGATTTTAATATGATAATTTAATGATCATTTAATTCATAATAATTCCTTTATAATGAAAGTATTTCGTAATGTTTATTTATTTTTCTATAATTAATTTCTATTTTTAACGCACATTAGTGAAAGAGTCCAAAATTTATTAAAGATTAATGCAGATATAGTACATATAAATAATAATTTACTTGTAAAATAAATGTATTATTTAAAATTATTTAACATTATAAATCAGTTTAAAGTCATTGCCAGATAGGTAATATTTCGAAACTTAATGATGTAATCCCAAATAATTCATATTCATATCTTTTAAACCATTTAGCATTTCTATTAGTCATTCCTCTTTGATATGGAAATTACTGAATATTAAATATTAGTTTTGAAAAGTGGGAAATAAATGGATTTATTTCGAGCACTTTTAATTTCTGTGATTATTTAATTGTTATGATAAATTTCATTAACTTAACTTAGTACGGAACAATTATACACTTAATAATTAAAAATTTTCGCCGCTACTAATTATTAATGATTCTTATAAATAATATATTGATAGTACAATTAATATTTCATGTTAGATAAAGATTAAATACAATATATTATGCATACAATTTCATCTGTATTTTAAAATATAATTAATTAAATTAAATTCTTCTTACTATTTACATCAATTAATATTTTTTATGTATATTAAGTATTGATTTTCCAGTGGAGTATTAATAATAATACAATTAATAATTATTATTTTTATCAATATTTTTTTTTTAGTTCATCTTCGTTACTCTCTTGGCTTTGGCCTACGCTGCCCATGATGATGTTGTGCCAATTCTGAAACAATCCTCAGACATTCTACCTGATGGATCCTACGAACACAGCTACGAAACTGGGGATGGTATCAAAGCTGAAGCTCATAGTATTGTGAAAAATGCTGGAAGCAAAGACGAAATCCAAGAAGTCACCGGATCTTTCGATTACACTGCTCCCGATGGAGTTCACTACGCCATTCATTACGTTGCCAATGAACATGGATTCCAACCTGAAGGCGCACATTTACCTGTCGCTCCAGAACCAGAACCAATTCCTCATTACATCCAGAGAGCTTTGGACTGGATCGCCGCTCACCCTCACAAGGAAGAGCATGGAACTGGAAAGAAATTTTAATTGTTTATAATAATGCCTTATTTCAATACAGTGTAAATAAATTTGTGTTCACATTAACATATAATTTTTCTTTTTATTGTCAAGCCAAAACAAAAATATTACTTTTAGAAATTATTTTACGAACTGATTGATAATCAGTTAAATACGATAATTGACTCCTAGTTCAAGAAAATATTTGAGTAAATAAACTACAGCCTATCTTACAATGAACTACATATTTTCATTAATATGAGCAAACATAAATATTGTTCAAACTAAAATTAAACTTAAAGATTATGGCAATAATATAGTGAAAACTCAACAAATATAGCGATATAGTAACAACATACTATTAGTAATTTAGTTTTTAGTAGAAGAGTAATGAAGCTTAGTATTTAAAATATGAAAAAGAAGCATCATACATTTTAAACCAAGGTAAATAATTAGTATTCTAAGAATATTGTATTTTGAGTTCTACTGGGACAGCGTGTCCCTAAATATAAGATATGACGTCATCCACAATTTCTTTTAATGGCAACCCTAATTTTTTAACACTATTCTTAAAGAGTCTATCAAGTTACACATGTGTGCCAAATTTTAAATTTATATTTCCAAGATATTTAATAAACATCTAATTTAAAGGATTAATAAATCTAAGTCGACTTAATTTAATTTTTATGCATTTTAAAAGTGGAATGTCAAAATGTGCTGGTTTATCAGTTTTTGTCGAAGTAAAGTTTATCATTTTAACGTTTTGTTATAAAAACAAGTAAGAAGTGTAGCATCGCATTCGACGAATATTTGAGCGAGGAGAGTATTTGTCGTTTCACTGTTGTGTTGACTGTCGAAAAATTATACCAACATGCTACACTTAACTGAAACCCACAAAATCAAAATTCTAATGATGATTGGCTATGGAGATTGGACAAGAACACAAAATGCCGTTATTTATTTATTTAAATAGAAGTATCCTGATTTACCAGCCATTTCGCAATGACAGTTTCGGGAAAATGAGCATTTAAGAAAAACAAATAATCTTCGTCAGAATGCGCTCAGTGAAAATGTCAAAATTGATGTACTTCTCTCTGTTCTGGAAAGTCATCATATCTCCTCTAGGCAGATTGCTAAGGAATTCAAAATTAGCCAGTCTTCAGTGTCCAGAATCTTTAGAGCGCAAAAATCCCATCCTTATAAAATGACAAACCACCAGGAACTCACCGAAGATGATCCGGAGAGAAGACAGAAAAAAAAATGGATCTACTATATAGAAATATTCTAAACATAGAACACATCTTGTTTTTGGCATTTTCGGCAGACAAGAACCCACACTGGATGAGGGAAGGCCACACTCAATATCCAAAATGTTTGGGTAGGGATTGTTGGTGATCGAGTTAAAGGACCAATTTTCTTCCCAAACAATCTCAATGGAGCGGGATATTTACAATTATTGGAGGAAGGGCTAATTCCTAATACGATCATTCTCAAAGTCTCAGTTTTCACTTTGAGAATGATCGTAAAAGATCGAAACACGTGTCAGGTAACTGAAAATAAAATTATGGAACATAACAAGTGCTTTAATTTACCCAATTTAAGATGAAATTTTAATCTCAAGGTTTTATCATTGAACTGAAAAGCTTGTGGCAAACATTCATAAACCGGAAGTGGATATTTACTCGAGTTATAAATTAATAAATTTTATATTTTTTGAGTTTTGCTAATAAACTATAGAAGTTTGTTCTTCTTTGGCTCTTGCTCTCTTCTTTATTTCTTATTCTTTATCATCATGTTCATCTGTTCTGTTTCAGACTTTTCTTTCTCGTCTTGTTATTGTTGTGCAAATCCTCATAAGTTCCTTCGTGTATTTGTGTTTGTCACTGCTAGATTGTGCTCTTGTAATGTTATCTTTTCTGTATTTATGCAGTTTTCTTTTACAGTGTGTTGTCGGTTCTTCTTTCCGCAGCTATATAACGCTCAGGTGTAATTAGGAAAAATAAGTGTATTCTTCCAATGGGAGGAAACTAACCTTAAAACTGCTACCTTATATGTTGCTTCCTTAAAAGTTCATTCCTAGCAACAAAAATAGAAATTAGAAACATATTTTTAAGACCATATTTGATAGCGAAATTTAACGCTTATAGAATTGCAATTTGAAAATATGTTTATAAAAATTTAAAACTCGTAATTATTCTTTAGACAGTTGGCCAGTAACTCGGAATTTTTTTCACGTTCGATGAAGATGAATTTTTTTGTTGAAAATGTGTTCATATTTAACTAGAAGGTTTACCATCCTTAAATAAGAAATTTTAAAATATAACCCCTGAATACACCCCTTGACCTAGGATGAGGATGTGATGATATAATATTTTATTTTTTAACGTGTAAGTATAATTTATTGAAACTACTAAGAATACTTAACTAAAGTACACTACACCACATTAAAAATCTAGGATATGTAATTATATAAACAATATTTAGGGGCGGAACGTAATGTCGGCACCTCCACCATACAATACTCTGAACAGAAATGTTTTAGTTATATCATCACAGGTTAACCAAAGAATTTCTGTTTTCTATAACCAGTAAGAAGTAAGTAACTGTAACAAAACTAACTAAAAAACAATAAAAACAAGAAACAAAATAAAGAGCACAACATAAAGAAACAACTACATTTTATAATTTTGCAGAGTGCGATAACGCTCGAAACAGACCCCGAAATGTAGTCCAGACTTTCGAGTACAGGTACTGCACATATAACTAGTAAAATACGTGCAATTTGCCGTTTAACCGTTCATTCTTATTAGTTGATGATGGTCAGAACTTACTAAATTTTCTGATTTCAAGCTTTCGTATTAAGGCAAAATATATATGTATCCAGTATTAGCATCTGCCAATACATATATCCCGATTCCACACTTATTTGGGTTATAAGTCAAAAAACTTTGAATCCAACTTCAGACTCATCCACTGAAATTTCCCTTGACGGAACAAAATTTTAAATGATAATTAAATTAAATAATGACCTTTTGCACTCATCTCCAAAGACTTTGATCGTTTGGATCTGTTGTCGTGTAAATTATCGTAAAATTAAGACATATTTGGACATTGGTGGAACCATCATATATTTTGCATAATTTAAGATTGGCTAAAAAAATGACTTGTTTTTAGTTTCAGATCGTCAAGTTCCAATTAGAGATTTGTTTTAATTTACAATATGTTGTGTTACTTTATCAATTGTGTGAGCTTACTTATAATTTTACCGTTTTTAATCTATTTATTGATATTATTTTGTAAACTTTATATTAATTTCTAATATTCATATTTGTTTTAAAATATATTTTATATAATTTTGGCGAAGAAAACACTTATTATGTTCCATATTATTATGATTATGATCGAAACACATATCAGGAAACTGAAAATAAAAGTAATAATATGATAAAATAATTAGTTTAACCTTTGAAAATAATCGGGTATGATCGAAACACGTGTAAGAAAACTAAAAATGAAAGTAATAATATGGAACATAACAAGTGTTTTTCTTCGCCAAAATTACAGATCTGGTTCCATCAAGAGGGTAGCTCAACAAGTATCAACTATATATTTTATATAGTTTTTATTTTATATTTTAGAGTGTCAAGTGTTTTAATTTTTTTTATTCACTTAGTCATATAAACTTTATATAATTATGTTAATTTAATAACACACTGTTACCTTCGTAAAATTGTAATATATTATTTTTCAGAAATCCAAATTAAAATTTCTTCCTTTTTTGTTGGAAGGTATACCTGCGCTATATCAGTTTAACGGTCACACTATCAGTGTAATTGCTATCCTCACTGTGTGTTATTCCGGTTTTGTAGAGTAATACTGTTAGAAAAATTTTCAAATACTTGGCTAAATCTTGTACACAATTACAGACATTAGTCGCGACTCATTGGTGTAAAAGAAAGGTGAAATTATTTTTGGTTTACATTCGTGTAGTGTCGGTAATTTATATTCCACAATTGAAGAAAGTTGGTAAGTGTATTTTATTTCTAATATATTTTATTTCATATGTTTTGCGATTGAATAAGTTTTTTAGCTTTATTATTTTTCACTTGTTTTAATTAAGATTCGTGCAATCTATTTTACCTTTTTAATGTTTCTTGAAACAAATATAACTAACGTGTAATGTCTGTTATTGTTCATGATTATAATAAATTTGAACGTTAAAAAACAATCTTCGTTAATATTACAAATTAAAATGTAAATATTTTTCTTATTATTTAAAATGTTATTTTCTTTTTTAACTAGTTCTCCATCAATTAAGTGCAATCTAAAACAACTTGCCACTAAGTAGTTTTAGATTATACTTAGCTACACAAAAACATAATTGTAAGCATAAAATGATCTTTAATTAAACTTTTCTGTAGCATAAATTCTGTAGCATAATAATAATCATATTTGTGTTTACTTTACAGTCATAGACATATATTTGTATATACATGTAATACGTCGAAAATATATTCTACTCTACATAACAAGTTTGAATAAGGTTCTATATTAAAAAGTAACTTATACGTGACTAATTTCATCTGATTATAGTTTATCTCTTTTGTAAGATGATTATATATATTGTAAAAAGCGCAAAAACAGCCTTTTTCCAAATTAAAATTATGCAGAGAAAAGTTATTATATTAACATGTATGTATCGATTTTTTATTATTTTTTAACATCTATTTAATGTAGCGAAATAGCGGTGTCTCGATGATGTTTCTGCCTTTTACAAACACATGTCGAGTATTCGATAATAAATCATGCCTAGTGAAAAAAATTGAGTAGTCTTGAATAAAGCAAATATTGCCCTTTATTTCAAGATAGAATATGTAATTATAAGAAAACTAGTATTTTCTTGGACACACTATTGATCAGTTAATGATTAGTGGTGAGAGTTTGTCATCCGATACTGAAGCTTTTAGGAGAACTATTACTGAATCGGCATAACATTTAGTATTATTCAAATTTTATTCTGAAAAATGCAAATGCTTTTTTGTAATCCTGTATCTTTAACTGCATTTTTAATAGGGTAAATATTAATGGGTTTCAAAGAATTGCACGATCGTGTGCTTATACTCCTTAATCTGTTTTTTTCCATAGTCATAAGATAATCAGCAATCAAGAAATTGCTACTCTTTCGTAAAGTAAATTCATAAAATAATTATGCATTCTTTTTAAGCAATCAATGAATGTGTTTAATGATGTTTTGTATGTTTGGTTTGCTTGATAGGCACTTATATGTCCTCCACTAATATTGGTTAAGCTACTTTAAATGTTTCTTCTATATATTGTTCGGTTTAATTTTAAATTAATTTCTTAACTATTCTGGCAATAAAATTAATGTAAAAATATTATTTAGTTAAATAAGTACACGAGCAAGAAATCCAGAAAGTTGAAAAAAGTGTAAGCATGTATAAACCGTAGGCAACTGCATTTCATATTGCGAATTAATTCCGAGTACACATATTTTTGGAGCAAGTCAGGGGTAGTCCGAAGTAGATTTTAATGAATGAAAAAATGGTTTATTTAATGTAAACAAAAGATTTAATTTTAGTATATTGTTTTCTGTCAGTCAGGTAAAAAGGAAACCATTTCAAAAGAGAGTCACGAACTCAATAAAAATTGTATTTATCAAAGAGAGACCCGAATTCAATAAGATTTAAATTTATGTATGAGAATGGAATGGTTGACACTATCGAATGTCTTACTGAAGTCCATATAAATAAAGTGAACTTCTAATCTTTGTTCTAGGGCTTTAGAAATATAATTTGCATATTTGAATAAATTTGTTTGAGTAGACCTAGTTGCATAAAATCCGTGTTGATATTCCGAGATGATATTAGGAAAACTGGAAAACAATTGATTGTATAATAGCTTCTCAAATAATTTGGACAATTGTGAAAGTATTGATAAAGACCTGTAGTTTTCCACATCATGCTTAGATCCGGATTTATGTATAGGCACCACATAAGATTCCTTCCACGAATCGGGAAATATACCTGTGTTAAGCAACACCGAGAAAATGTAGTGCGTTAGGCTATCACAACAGTTTTGTAAAAATATAGTAGGAACTTTATCAGGACTAGCACTACTATTGGTTTTCATTGACATTAGAGTACTTGAATTACTCTCTGGGGTACATACATACATACATTATTTAAATAAGGCTTATAGATCGTTGAAAAATATGTAGCAAATAAGTTGAAAATATCAGATGATTATATATATTGTAAAAAGCGCAAAAACAGCTTTTTTCCAAATTAAAATTACGCACAGAAAATTTATTATATTAACTTGTATGTATCGATTTTTTATTATTTTTTAACATCTATTTAATGTAGCGAAATAGCGCTGTCTTGATGTTTGAAATCATGCCTAGTGAAAAACATTGAGTAGTCTTGGATAAATCAAATATTGGCTTTTATTTCAACGTTCAGATAGAATATGCAATTCTAAGAAAACTAGTATTTTGTTGGATACACTATTGATCAGCTAATGATTAGTGGTGAGAGTTTGTCATCCGATACTGAAGATTTTAGAAGAACTATTAATGAATCGGCATAACAGTTAGTCTTATTCAAATTTTAAAATCTGAAAAATGCAAATGCTTTTTTGTAATCCTGTATCTTGAACTGAATTTTTAATAGGGTAAATATTAATGGATTTTAAAGAATTGCACGATCGTGTGCTTATACTCCTTAATCTGATTTTTTCCATAGTCATAAGATAATCAGCAATCAAGAAATTGCTACTCTTTCGTAAAGTAAATTCATAAAATAACTATGCATTCTTTTTAAGCAATCAATGATTGTGTTTAATGGTGTTTTGTATTTTTGGTTTGCTTGATAGGCACTTATATGTCCTCCACTAATATTGGTTAAGCTACTTCAAATGTTTCTTCTATATATTGTTCGGTTTAATTTTAAATTAATTTCTTAACTATTCTGGCAATAAAATTAATGTAAAAATATTATTTAGTTAAATAAGTACACGAGCAAGAAATCCAGAAAGTTGAAAAAAGTGTAAGCATGTATAAACCGTAGGCAACTGCATTTCATATTGCGAATTAATTCCGAGTACACATATTTTTGGATCAAGTCAGGGGTAGTCCGAAGTAGATTTTAATGAATGAAAAAATGGTTTATTTAATGTAAACAAAAGATTTAATTTTAGTATATTGTTTTCTGTCAGTCAGGTAAAAAGGAAACCATTTCAAAAGAGAGTCACGAACTCAATAAAATTTTTATTTATCAGAGACACGAATTCAATAAGATTTAAATTTATGTATGAGAATGGAATGGTTGACACTATCGAATGTCTTACTGAAGTCCATATAAATAAAGTGAACTTCTAATCTTTGTTCTAGGGCTTTAGAAATATAATTTGCATATTTGAATAAATTTGTTTGAGTAGACCTAGTTGCATAAAATCCGTGTTGATATTCCGAGATGATATTAGGAAAACTGGAAAACAATTGATTGTATAATAGCTTCTCAAATAATTTGGACAATTGTGAAAGTATTGATAAAGACCTGTAGTTTTCCACATCATGCTTAGATCCGGATTTATGTATAGGCACCACATAAGATTCCTTCCACGAATCGGGAAATATACCTGTGTTAAGCAACACCGAGAAAATGTAGTGCGTTAGGCTATCACAACAGTTTTGTAAAAATATAGTAGGAACTTTATCAGGACTAGCACTACTATTGGTTTTCATTGACATTAGAGTACTTGAATTACTCTCTGGGGTACATACATACATTATTTAAATTCAGATGGTGGCAGTCTTATAGATCGTTGAAAAATATGTAGCAAATAAGTTGAAAATATCAGTAGTTGAAGCATTTATTGCACCATAGATACATAGATACAGGAATACAGTGAGATTTATTTTTGCTACTTTTTAGGATTTATTTAGTTAAATTGCGCGCTTGGAAAACCATAGTGAACAGAAACTGATTTTCGAACGTTTGTTTGGTACATATAATCCATCCGTTGGATCTTCCGTCTTACGTCACAAACTATCGCTTCAAGAAACGACAAAGGCATTCAATCTGATAAAATAAAGCAAATGCGTTAGAAAAATAGCGCACTCTAAAACATATGTCTTCTAAGAATTGACATACTCACAATTTGACGACGTAAAAGTGATAATAGTTTGACAAAGATGGAGCGTTAAACTGGTTGTTCGCCTTCAATTCACGCAAAAATGCTTTTGAATCACGAGGACGGCGCGGCGGTGTTTACCGTCCCTTTAATTTTATAATAAACAAATTTGATATATCCGACGATTATTCGTGTGCAGAGAAATTAGGTGAATTGTTGAATAAATTTAAATTTGAGTTGAAGTATTATTCGTGTGGAATAAACCTAAACTAAAGTTTCAATAATCTATTGAAAAATGCCGGGCAACAATTAAGTTGATAAGCGCAAACAACGGTGATCAACCTGTTGAATTATCTTGAAGCTGAAAAGGTTAATTGTGTTCCATTATTACCTCGTACTGCTGTACGAGAGGTAAATTTCTTATTTAAATATGATTATGTTTAAGAATTAACCAACCAATTTATATTTTCCAGAGAGTAGGTAGCACATTAAAAATTAATATCAGTACAGTTTCATCGCCAGGGAAAGAAAGACCCCTCAAAGGGCAGTGCTCAGCATTAAATTTTGTCTGAAATTTTTAGAAAACAATATATGATAAATAAAAATACTAAATTTATAAACATTACATAAAAATTTTATTTACAGAAGAATCACGTATAACAACCGAAAAAGACATCGAAATCTGAAAGAAGCTTAGAATTTCTTATTTGGTTCCTCTTTGTACGGATGAGCGGCGATCCATTCGAGAGCCCTTTGTATGTAAGCTGGAATTGGTTCTGGCTCAGGAGCTACGGGTAAATGGCTGCCCTGTGGTTGAAATCCATTTTCATTGGAAACGTATTGAATAGCGTACTTGACACCATCAGGGGCGGTGTACTCGAAGGAACCAGCAACATCTTGAGATTGGTCTTTGCTACCGGCGTTCTTCACAGTTCCGCGTTCTTCAGCCTTGATACCATTGCCAGTTTCGTAGTTGTATTGGTAAGAACCATCAGGGAGGATATCAGATGCTTGCTTGACGATTGGGATTTGATTGTCATTGGCGGCATAGGCGATAGCCAAAAAGCCGAAAATGATGATCTGTTAATAAAAAATATATATATGATTTTGCCATGAATTAATTTCTCATTTTATACAAATTAAAATTAGGTAATAAGGGCAGTTGAGATGGGCACGTAAAACAAAATCAAGCGTTTTAATTAACATTATAATTTCATTTCGTAGATCTACAACAACCACTCTTATTAGGACTACAAAACAACTTTCCTAGGTATTACCACGCCATATATTGACATACAAAAGTAACTGCGCGAAACAAGTAGCACAAGCAACACAATTTTGAATTGATTTATTTCTGTCAAATAAAATTTAATTTATGTTGATAATTTTTTTAGTAAAGTGGTCGTAAAATTTTAAAAAGAAATTAATTTACGGTGATTTAATTATAATAAAATGTCGAAAATTAAATAATGTAATAATCAAGTTTATAAAACTTTTACAGACACTTGTTTCGATATATTAGATCTCATTAGTACACCTTTTATATATACATAATTTTAAAAAGAAGCAACAATATTGTATTTGTTGTAGATTTACGAAATGTTTTTTTAATATTTAAATTATTTTTTTTCTATAATTCCTAATAATATTATGTATATAATTACAGAAACATTTTTTGATTATACATTATACAGATTCTAGTGCAATGAATGCCCTATACTATTTGCTGTTTTACTTATTTATTTGTTATTGAATACGTGAATGTCATACTTTTTATAGAAATTAAGAGAATTATCTAATGATATAAATATAATAAAACTAATCATATTTAACCAAATAGTAGATATTTAAAATAAATGTATTCTCTAAAACAAACAACAAATATATTTATTTTCCTATACTTACTACGTGGCTAAATAAATATGATTAAAAATAAAGGTAATACGAAATAAATCTTCCTAACTTCATTTATAGATAAATTGCTAAGATACGGTTGTTACTACAATTTTCATACATAGTTAAAAGTAAGCACCTATACCGTTTAGTTTATCTTTATAAAAATGTTAATAATAATATAACATTAGTAATACTTTATAAATTATCTTGTTTACTTTATAAATTAACGTAATAATTGAACTTCTTCACACTTGGTTATTTGTCTTTTAACTTAGGAATGATATACTTAAAACTTTGCGTTCATTTTGAATCATTTTAAATAAAATATAGAATGCTAAATCTATTAACTATTTGGATTAAAAATTAACTAATACAATTTAATTAAATTTTAAATGATAATAACCACTTTTCTTAATTATTTATATCAATTTTTGCTATCTCACTCATCTCTAATACCATCAAGTATTTAAATAAAATTAAAAGCGTCTTATAATCACTTTTACTTATCACAAACGTATAACACTTATTAGAATTTTAAAGATGTAAATGTAAATAACACACTTACTGTTTTCATTTTAGTAGTTGTTACTTGTAAACGTACGCACGTTGATGTGGTTTGCATTCGTACCGAAATATCTATATATACATGTGCCATCTTCATGTAAAAGTGCGGACAGTTACGCAAAACGTGAAAAGTATGACTTTTTGTGTCCCCAAGGACGTCATTGGTATTTAATTATTATTCACTTGTTAATGTCAATTATGGTGTCGAATTAATTGAATCGAAGAAATATTGCAGGACTCAGAGGAAGGTATTTTTTTAATATTTAAGATAGTAAGAGTAGAGATTTCAAAATTCTGTTAAATATGTATAATATATAAAATTTTAAAATGGTTTTTAAATATGAGCCTATGTTTTAAATAATTTCAAATAAGAACTAAACCTAATGCTGAAACAAATAAACATTCTGAAGAGAATAAAGTATAGAAATAAAACGGGATTAATAAATTGATAATAAATACATCCAATAATAATAAAAATTCACAAAGGATCAATTTAAAGCATCAGTATAATGTCAAGTTTTTAAGTAGTAATTAAAGTAACGAGGAAAGAGCTTACAAAATCAAACAAATTAAGTAGTGACGATGTACGATGTTTCCTGATTCTTTCGACGAAAACTCGTCCTCTTTGACCAGCGTATGTTTTGGGGTCAACATTTATACCACACTACTTATCTTATTACGACCTGTATTGTTTTTATATTAATACCTAAATTATTACTGACAAATTGAACTTGTGCTTAAAATATTTTACAAGTCACAGTTAAAACACGAAATTAACCAAAACAACGAGCTATTACTTGAAGAAAAAAACGTACTATAATAAATTCTCAAGCTTTAAAATGGTATTGTTTTAATAAACTACAATATATACCCTATATGATCAGCTGTTTACAAAAAACTCAATAAACAACCACCTATCGAAAATAAACAATTCACCCCAATATTTCTTGAATAATTTTCTCACTTTTCTCTTTACTTACTAACAACCTACATTTTTTCCATTGGTATTTACTTTCATAGAAAACTACACTTAAACTGCAGATTAATTTCATTATATATATTTTTTAAATTTAATTAAATGCTATTAAGCACATCCTTCTTCACCCAGCTCGGAAATATTGAAAAATAATTTAGAGAAAAGTTTCTAATTTTTAGGAACATAAATCGGTACAGATAATAATAATAATAATACTTTATTTATGTTAGTAAACTAAAATTGCTTACATACGTCAAGAAGAAAGTTAAGTGCAATACAAGAAACTATATGTTCAATTACAGAGAATACAGGGTCCGGCAGAGAAGTATAATGTTTTTGGAACGCGTATAACTCAGTGCAGGGGCAGCCTAGCGTTTTCGGAATGGTTGAAATGTGACCACCCAATCTCGTCATTTTGTTAGATTTAGTCGTTATGAAACCGTGACCTCTAGAGCAACGCGTATTTGTTGACGACACTTACATCGAAACTGCGTGCTACACAGTGCATATTTCGAACACAATTCATCTTGAAAGGCACGGTCATGTTCCTATGCGAAACATCATCCTGAAAAGTGGGTGCAGAACCTCCGTACTAAAGGATCGTTAAAGCCTGGAGTGCCTCGAGGTGGAGAAAGGGGTGTCAGAATTCCTGAGGATAGGGCTCGAGTTAGGGCAGCTATGTAAGCAAGCCACCATTTTGAGTGATTTTTTCTTTCCAGAGTTGACAAGGCGTAATTTTGATATTAGAAGAGTCTATTTTCAGCAAGATGGGGCAACTTGCCATACCTCAAGGGAGTCTATGGCATTATTGACAAAACAATTTCCAGGACGACTCATTTCGCTACGAGGGCACGCCGAGTAGCCACCACGATCGCCTGATCTTACGCCCTGAGTTTTGTTTTCTGTTGGGTATTTTAAGACCGGCGTATTTGTTAAGAAACCAAAGACCCTTGATCAGCTGTCCAATGCTATCACCCGAGAAATTCAAGTGATTCCGAGCAACATTTTGAAAGGATGCATGAACAACTTCTCAACTCGACTTGAGGAGTGGGTGGAAAATAACGGAGATCACTTAGACGACATGTTTTTTAACCTTTTCTTTGATATGTATGCAAATGGAAAATCCACACCTATCTATTAAACAAACAAAAAATTGATGTAATTGAAAATTCTCGGTGTTATGATTTTTTCAAAAACGTCATACTGCCGGACCCTGTACATTTTTATTAATTAAAGCTAAATTGGTTAATACACTAATACTAACAAGAATTGCAATTAAATGATTTTCTTAGTAAGACAAGTCTCGGATATAAATACAACTTTCATAAGAGCTGAATATATACTACATATATATTACAGTTTAAAATCTCAACACGAATTTAACAAAAAATAGTTTTTATAGATGATTCAACTACAAAATATTTGAACACAAATGCATCACAAAAAATTAAAATTGAATAAATAGTAAATAGATAAAATATTTTGACTAGAATGGACAGTTAAAAAAATATAACATAATTAAGGTATTCCTCAAAAGTGTAATATGCTTTATGTAGAAGGTATGTTTTAATTAACACTGATTATGATTAAGTTTTAATTGTTTTTATGCTTGTCTATAGGTAATGTTCGGTGGAGATAACAAAGACTATTGTTAACTATCATTCTCCATTAGAACCTCGTTTTTTTGTACCCCACAATACCCACATGCGCATGAAGATATTTTTCCGCAATTGGTGATCACCAGTGATCGCGAGAACATATTCGTTTGTTTCGTCGTGCAGAGTAACCCAGAGTTAATTCCTTGTTAGTTAGTTTATTTATTTCGGGCTAATTGAACACTGCTAGTGGAAATCGGAGCCAAACATTTATAATTCGCGAGCGGCCGAAATTGTTACGGTCGAGCAAGTGGATTCGCGGCAACCTAAAGGTTCCATCGGACACCGCGGGACAACCCGACGAGTCCTTACAACCCAATATGGTTTATGTTGGAAGAAGAGAAGAGACGACACAGGTTAGTGTGGGTTCTATTTAGCCATCTCCCCTTATTTAACCGTAAATGGTCTTCGTTATATCAGGCCGGAACACATTCCCAGCCCTCCTTTGAGGGAACGAAAATTCTTGTCGTTTCCGGATACAAATCCTTTTTTGTGGACACTTTTGAATACATCGTTTATTTCTTTGGGATATTATAGTTGTCAATTACATTTTTTATCTTTGATATTGGATTTAGATTGAGCCATTTCATGTGAAATCATTTGAGTAGCAGGTTTTTTTAATAGAGGTTGGTTGCTGCGAAGTCTTAACTTTAGGTGCCTTTTCTGGAGTTATACCGGGGATAGTAGTAGGAATCTGTATCTTATTAATATTAGGGCTTTGTTGCTCAATAGTGATTTTAGTAGGTGCGGTCCTCTCTTTATTGATGTCAGAATTAATTAGATAGCTTTGGTTTGAGGCCGAACTATTTATGAGATTAGTAGAGTTCTTTAATAAATAAATAATATGATTCTGCTACTAGAATAGTACATTCTTCAACGAGCGTAGAATGACGGCTGTTATTCACGTGGATGAAGCTTCGGACACGAGCGAGCGTAGCGAGCGAGTGTTAGAATCATCCAAGTGAATAATAGCCATTCTACGCAAGTAGAAGACTATACTTTCTCTACGACTATAATAAACTTAATCATAGTTTTTAATACAATTCATTATTAACACTTTAAATTTTAAACATTGCAATTATAATATGACCTGCCAAGTATATAATAAGTAATTTAATTTTACTTTTTGGCAAAAGTTATAGTAAAGTTGCTACAATTACTGATATTTAATACAGTCGGTGTTGAATCTTGATCAAAACTCGCCTCATTTAAAGTGCTAGTCTGTGCTGTGTGTTGTATATTTTGTGCGATTCTAGTACTTTGTTCTACCGACTGAAGTATTTTGTTGGCCGTGTTCATTCTATTTGTCATAGAATCATCCACGTAGCCTTCAGCTACGAAGGTACTCTTCCGGCCTCCATGTCGTTTGAGAGTTGTAATATCTCCTCCTGCATCAACCAATAAGGTGGCAGAAGATCTACGAAAGCTATGTCCGGTGTACAGATTTGCATTCGGTAAATTTAAGTAGGTTGCTATTTGTCTGCCCATTGATGCAAATTTGTTAATTCCAATTTTTTTTGAATAGTGCATTTTCCATATTGGTAGTTTAAGAAAAATGAAGGAGTTATTACATTCGCTGGGCGTAGTGCAATATACTTTTTGCATACTTCATAAAATTTACCTGTAACAGTAAATTTTCTAACAATATTTGGCTTAGTGTAAGGTATGGTTATTAAAAGAGCTGAATTAAGGTCTTGAATGTCTTCCATTTTCATTGAGTGCATTTCATTATTACGGCAAGCTCCCATTATTCCTACGATTAATGCAATCTAATAAAATAAAAACTTTAATACTTTTAAGTTTAGGCAAAAGCAATTACATTTGTTACCTTTGTTCCGAGATATATATAATCCGGAGATTCTGTAATGAATTTATTTATATCTTCTGCACTAAATATTTTCGATTTCTTCGCCTGAAATCCTTCTCCTTTTCGTTTAAGAAAAGCCCGCAATTTTGGATAATTTTCAATGTTAATTTCATTGTAAACATTTAATGTACTTCTTAACATGGAGTATATTTTCCATAAAGATGACGATTTGTATTTTTCGGAAAGTTTTGTGAAATATGCTAGGAGAATGTTTTCCGAAAAGGAACTTACATTATTGGATTGTCTCCATTCCATAAATTTTGTATAAACTTGAGTATACTGCTTTCTGGACTTTTCCGGCAGTAAATTCATTGTAGATGCTTTTGCAATTTCTTGAATTTCGGGAGGCGTACATGTTAGTTCATTATCATAAATAATGAGTGTACTAGACGTTATAAATAACTGGTGTATTTGACGTTTCAAATGACGACTTGTTAGGAGGTTGCTAAGATACTCTCGATTTTTCACATTCAAAGCAATGTGATTTTTTCATATTAGCGTGAATTCTTAAAAATCGAAGGATGTGATTGGCCAATCTAGAGTGATTTCTTTGTAGCAATTCACGGTGTGAAGAATTTATGCTATTATTCAATTTAATGTACAACAAGAATGAGTGTATTATTTAATAGTCGTAGAGAAAATTAGTTATTACAACCTTGACTGTTACAGCCATCGCCTCGCTATCCTTTTCTACATTTACAGTATCGTTGGTTTTCAGGTCATCACAACGAATTACTCTTGCATCTCCAACCTTTAGGATGCCGCACTTTTTCTTCTAGGCAGCTACGATGGTTGGTAGAACCACATCTGATACACGCCACTATTTTGCTCACTTTATTATATCACTTTAACAGTTATTTGTTGTTAATTTCATCAACGTAACTTTCTGCGTTCGCTATTACATATACTTAAATATATATGATGTGTAGATGACAGCTACAAACGGACAACTGAAAACATTTGAACAGTCTATATAAAAGTATAAATTAAAAACTTCTTAACCTGATAATAACAAAATTAAATAATAAACGTTATTTTACAATTTTTATAAAGCCAACATACAGACACAGCTATTAACAATAATGTATTTTACACCACATCTTATAAATACATATAATACAAAGATTAATCAACACACAAATGAATAAATACAATGAGAATTATATAATATTTATTAAATCCATAACAAAAAGTACAAACGTATTAATATATTTTAAAAAGTGTATCGTTTAGAACCAATATGAATTTAGACATTTTCATTAAAAAACAATAAAGATCACCCCACAGTGATGGAAGAACTAACTCTTCAGCCACCGTACCTCTTTGATAACGTTGAGGATTTTGCTGTGAATCAGGCCAACTTATTCGGTCAGTTTTGGACACTATATTCCCACCAGAATCTTTCTTAGTATAGCCAGAGCTGGACAGTAGCATAAGATATATTCCAACGCCTCCGCTTCCTTGTTGCTCCTTCAGTTGGAATTTTCTGCGACTGCTATTACATGTGTGTGTTTTCTTTAACTGATAGTTTCCAGTTAAAATACTAGTTAGTGATTTTAGGTTTGACCTGGAATAAGCACAAGTGGACACGTTCTTCCACCTTACTTTGTGTGCTACTAGAGTAATCTCTTGCAATATGTTTAAGAGGTTGTTTTGGATAAGGGCCTTGGCCCAATATATGGAAATTCTATTATCTGCAAATGCCGTCTCCAGTGTTTATGATACCTTGTGATGTGTTAAGAAAGCAAGACTGATTATATGGCTGTATGTATGGAGATGTTTCATCCCATCATCCATTCAGACTGCCAGAACTCCACGCTCGCCTTGGCTTAAAGGTGACTATTCCAGTTCAGTATCTAGGATACTAGGATACTTTACCTGTGAAGCCAGTATGGTGTTAAATATCCTGGGCAGCTTCATTCTGTCCGCGATCATTTTGTTGGTTTAATTTACCGAGAGGGCGTTGTCTGTACACCATTTTTCCAGTATTTTAAGGGCTTTCTGCATTAATCCATTGAGCATACCTTCATAGCAGCCTTTAAACAGAATTGTTATGGCATCTGCATATCTTACGGCTGGGAAGCCAGATTCATTTAGTTTCCTTCTCAAGTCGTCTATCTCTATATCTCCTGTGGTCAGCCATGGGCCTTGATTTGGAGACTTCGTTTGCTATTGATATTTGAACCATTCTTTTTAGCATCTGTTTTATCGACTCGCTGAAGTGCGACTGTGCGGAGCATTGAGAGAGCTTGTCCTTTGCTGATAAATAAGGCATTGTCAAAAGCTCTTTCTATGTTGATAAATAGGCCAGATACCGACCTTTTATTTACCAACGCCTCCTTAATATAAACAATTGAAAATTTTAAAAAGAAATTTAAATAGTAATATTCAAAAATATAAATATGCATTATTAACTAACATATAATGGCCATACCAATTAATATTCTTAAAACTTTATTACGTAAACGGCTCTTCGAGTGTATGACTAATCTAAGCTTCAAATAATAATCACTGCACTGTACTGTTTTAGTGGCAAGATGAATCTACTAAACATGTATTTGTAATTTTAAATTAAAGTTGTATTGTAATATTTATTTCCAAGATCACTCCACAATATTTTTAAATGAAAGCGAATTTTTAGTCAATGTCATTAATATGAAAGATAAAAAAGTATTAAAACATGATCGCTATTAAAACAAATTTAAACACCAAATAATTCGAATGCGGTAATTATTATATTTGTATGCACTATGCAAAAATATTATCTATTAACATGCTCAACCATGTGGAAAATATGAGTATAGGATCATTAAATAGAAATTATTAGAGAGTACGCACATAATTGTACATGATTTGATATTAAATGATTAATAATTTATGCTAATTTAAGTAAAACGACAAGAGCAAAATATGTAATAAACAGATCTGAAGTTTATAACTCTTATTTTTATAAGTATATAGATATATAGATAGAATAAAATAGAGTATACCATACCTAAATGGTGGGAAATCGCATAGCAATACATGATTTAAAAATGGCCTACGTATTTTGATCTTGTTGATATGCATCTATAGCCTTAAATTTACGAGCTTTTTAAAGCTTTAGCACCACAACCATCATCTGAGATATCAAGAAAACAAACTCCAAGGCTTACAACATTAACATGCGTCTCCATCTGAATGCATACGACCCACAGTAGATCGGCAGTAACTATTTCTTCTAAAAACATCAAAGCATTTTTATACAAAATTCTCGCTAATATTCTTAAACACCATGCAATGTGGAAATCCAGGGCATTCTCGATATTTTTGCTAAAGTCCGTGCGTCATAAAAATAACGCATGTATGTATTATTTCTTCATTATGCCGTCACTATCTCACAAGAAAAGCGTATGAGTCCATGCATTTCTAGGTGATTTTCGATCGTCTAGATATTCTTATTGACCCTACATAATCTATTAAACCACGTGAAGGTTTTTATCAGTGAAAACTGTATTGGGAGTGACTTTTATTATGTTTACCAAAAGAAATTTCAATTTTAGTAGAAAATAATAAATTTATAATTTTTCATTTTTTGAGTGCAGGATTTCTAAGAAAATTTAGAAGGAAGTAAAGACTCCAATTCTAAATGAGCTCGTATCCATATGTTGCATGATCTGTTACCTGCAAATGGAATTATTAAGGGTTATTTTTTCGAACAGTTTTGGAACATTTTTTTTATTTGCAAATGTTAGTTATATCTCATTGTTCTAGATTTACGAAATGTTTTCGTGTTTTTCTAATTATTAAAATAACTACATAAAAAACTTTAATTTTATAATGAAACATAATAATGTCACCAGTTTTACAAAAAATAAAAATTAATTTTATTACCTACTTTAAAAGCAATCAAATTTAATAGATTCCGTATAAAATCGTTTTCCTATTCTGTATTCATGGTATAGTTGTAAAATTTAAATTAATTGAAGGTTATCTGCTGCCACTGTTGATTTAAACGTTTAGAATCATTTGCGAAATTCCCAATTTCATTTAATGTGAAATTCAGTTGCAATATTCTAGCCTGACCTTTGCATCTGTGAAATCTGGGAGTGATCGAACAATTAGTCACATGCAATTTACACTATAATAAAACAATATAAACCAAATTCATAGGCTTCGTTTGTAATATTATTATCAAACTTTAATTAGTTAATTACTCTTTACTTTTTGATACCTTTGTTTTAATATATTTTTTATAGTGTATGTATCTCGTTGCTATTTATTAAGCCAGTAATTTATGTACGGTGATTAGATGACGCTTTTACGAGTAGATGTGGTTGATATTTGTATAAATCTGCCGAGTGCTGACCTTTCCTCAAACTAAAAGGTTACGCGCACTTTTAAGGGCGTGGGTGATAGTAGATGACCGAAGACGTTCTACCTCACTTATATCTCACATTTCATATTTACGTCTTATCGAAAGAAAAAAATCATTAGTTATTCAACACATTCATATTGATTAAAATGAATATTCACCGATCTCTTGCAAAATAAAAATATTAATACTTATTTGCAGAAATTTAAACCAAGTTATGAGCAATATTACTTCATCAATTGTTTTATATCTAGTTTTAAATAAATAGTTGACTAAATGTATACATATTATTTATAAAAACTTAAATATCACTTTATAATAAATATCATTATCAAATGCAGTCGAACTCGCCAACCACTAATAACAATTAATACCAATTATTAAATTGTTAAATATTATTGATTATAAATTTATCCTTAAATTATTAGAATCTTTAAATCTCGGAGCGCCCAACTAATTTAAATAAAAATCACACACAGAGATTATAATCACATAGATATCTAGATAATTGATATCTAAAATGTTCAATAGAACTATTGGGTTGAAAAATTGTATAATAATAATTTATATATTTATAATTTAATTTTATCAGAAAATGCGAAAATCCTTCTATAAGACAAACTAGCAGAATAATTTTTTAATAATTAATTACATTTTCAACTAAGTGCCTCATGAATCAGTTCATTAACTGGATAAGTCATTAAATTGAAATAAGAATATTCACTTTTAAATTAAAGTAATATTAAAATTATATAATCATAAATTAAATTATTTCTTTTGTAGTATTAGGCTTCATTTATTAAAATTTAATACTAAAACACGCATATATAACTGATTTTGAAAAAATAATTAGATATAATTGCTAGTATTTTTCGAAATTAACATAGCATGTTTAAATAATAGTTTAGAATGTAGATTATACAAATATTACATTTTTTTCTGATAGTGAGTCTAAATTATAAAGACGGTAATAATGCTAGAATTAATTTGCTTACTTTCTTATCAAAAAATGAATTTATATTTCATTACTCTAAATTCTACCATTTACCATTTATATACTTCGATAATTAATTATTAACTTCACTTAGTGATGAATCACAAAAGCCGAAATTATAATTGACATATTAGTTTGTACAAGGTATAAACTAAAGAAAATTGTTTAATTTATCACAAGTGACTAAAATTTTTCATTTTATAGTTTCAATTTGTTTTAGTCCGCTCATTCCACTGTGATATGGTGTTGGCAGCTAAGTAATTTTGATAATTGCTTTTATATATAAAGCAGATGATACGTGATTATTTTGTCGCTATTAGTTGTGAGACATTTTTAAAATGGAGTGAAGAAACGGACATTTTTGGCTTATTTTACTTTTTTATTTCCGTAAAGGAAGCTCACAAAAAGATATGTGAAGTTAATAGGAATGATTGCTTAACTGAGCGTTCGTGCCAGAATTAGTTTTAAAATTTCGTTCTGAAGATTTGTCTCTTAAGAACGAACAACGTTCTTGTCGGCCCACCGAACTTGATGACGATCAAATCAAAACCATAGACGAACAGAATCGTCACATAACTATTCATGAGATCCCAGATAGGTTAAGTCTATCGCAAACTGCGATAGAAAAGTATTTAAAATGCCTTAGGCCTGTTAGAAAGCTCGTTATTTGGGTATCGCATGCATTGACTTAAGGGGGGAAATACATGTAATCGGTCATAAAAAAAGCCTTTTTTGGGATTTTTTTTTTGATAAACTAAAAGAGATACAACCTCACGGTTTCTGAACTTTATTGGGCATACAGTAGGCTGTAATTTTAGAAAATTTGAAGTCTTTCCGCTAATTGGTTAGCCCTCTATTCAACCGATTGTGCCGCCATGTTGGAAATACCGACTAAATTGGCGTACACTCTGGAAGCCTGAAAAATTATTTTTTTAAAGTTTTTCTTGCACAACCCTTTTCTTAGATGTATTTTATCCTAAATGAACCTCAGAAAGTAGAAAAAACCCAAATATATGATTGAACTTGCTGAAAAAAAAAGTTCAAAATTTGACTCTTTTTTCGGATTTCGTAGGCCCTTAATAATTATTTATTATTAATTTCTTTCGGATTTCGGAGGTTCATTTAGAACAAAATTTTATTAGCTATTGAGCAGACAAAAATTCAAGTGATTTGAATAAAAATTGACAAAGTTATCATGTACGCCAATTTTAAAAACATGGTTTCGAGAAAAACGTGTTTAAACTTTTAAGTTTAGAAAAAGCGTAATTTGTGTAAACTTATAATTTAACGGCGATCCCGGGACATAGAGAATGCATTCCTCACGTTCATAGAAGTAGTTAAGCTCGGCTTGAGCCTTTTTTCTGGCTGTTCTGCCTTCCTTGCTCCTATTTAGCGATCGCCGCTCCTAACGGATTTATCGGGCGTCGTCCTAGTTGTCAACGAAAATCCTAGTATTTTGACCAATGATACATTCCATCCCTTCCATAATTTTGCAGAAACCTTTATATCCTTCGTTGAATGTAATAGCAGTGATATATGCGGTAATTTGAACGATTTTGTAGCCACAGTTCAAATGCTTCGGTTCCTTCGGTGCTGATTACCTTTGAACTGTCTTTTTTTCGGTCTGCTTGCACGATGACACTCGTCTTTATTACGTTTTGGATACATTGTTTACGGCAACAATCACCGCGACGTTAAAACAAACAAACAACGATTGTTTATATTTCCATAGACTATAAGATAAAATCGGATCATGACGTGGAGGTAAAAACTCTGTTATATGTCCGCGAATACTTTTGCGATCACTTTAATATTTCTTTGGATAAATCTTAAATGTATAAGGAAGGTTTTTATGCAAAAAACAAAAAATCTAAAAAAAAATTTTTACATGTATTTCCCCCCTTAACACAGCAAATCAACATTTGCCATATGTACCTTAAACTTAATGAAACCGATCCCTTTCTGAAAAAAAAAACATCTCTAGTGACGAAAAATGGGTAATTTTCAGCATTCACCATTCTCCAAAAACGATCATGGAATATAATGGTATAAAAAACGAACCAGCCCAAAGCACGCCAAAAGCTGAATTATATTAGAAAAAAATCGTGTGGGATTACAAAGGTATGTAATATTTTGAGCTGCTTCAAAGGAACCAACCGATCAATTCAGATGAAAACTGCCGACAACTCACAAAACTAGACGAAGCAATCAAAGAAAAACGACCCGAATTGGTAAATCGCAAAGGAATAGTGTTTCACCATGACAAGAGACCTCATACATTTGGCCACTCGTGGGAATTGCTTGAGCTTGATTAGGAAATGATGTTACATCCCCATATATCCCTGATATGTCATCATCGAATTACCATTTATTTCGCAGTTTGCAGAATTTTTTAAATTGTAAAATTGTACAAATAACGAAGACATAAAACCTCACTTGGCTCTGTTTTTGACTGAAAAGGACCAAACATTCTATGAGCGCGGAATCAAGTTGCAAAATGGATGACAAGGATAATTGAACAAAATGAAAAATATTTGATTGATTAAACCTTTTTTTATTCTGTATTAAAAAAACAGATTTATTACATATCAGTTTTCGCGTATGAATTAATTAGTTGCTAGGCAAATAATTTTATAGTGAACCCTAAAAGTTATCGTCTGCCAAAAGTATATCCAGCAATCATTCCAATGGTACAAAATAAATACTCTGTAGACTAAAAAAACATAGTGTGTAGGGCTACAACTTCGGCCAAGGTTGAATTAATTCTTTTGTAGCCAATGCTTTGGAAAACCAAGAATCCTTTTAAGGGTATTTCTAATTGTATCCAAAGCCTTCGACTGCGTAAACCATAATACTCTTTTAAATAAACTTTACAATTATAGGATAAAAGAAAAAACTCATTGATCATATCATATTTATGTTATCGGAAGCAAAAGGTGCAAATCAAAAAAGGAAAACGAACTCTCGAGTAAGACCATTTAGAAATAACAAGGATAATAGTGCAACGAAAGTAGAGCCCACCCTTTTTATAATTTATATCAATAAAACCTTCCAAATTTATATAAATAATACCTTTCAAAAGAAATATATGGTCAGCTATGTAAATCATAATATTGTTTTATGAAAGATCTCCAATAACCAAATCTTCTAGTATTAGCTAAAATTTGAAAATACTTAATAATTTTTAAATAAAGAAAATATTTCCAAGTGTCAGGTTTTGGCAACAAGAACTTTGTTTTTCAAAAGGGACCAATCAAAATAACACCACAGTTTAGATATTTAGTTTTTTTGATATATCAGTAGTATAAGACTTGACAATTATTACAATGAATTCAATATCGCTCAAAAATCGCATTAAAATAATAAAAATCTACTATGAAAATCGTGAAAAGTTACATTTCGGAAAAATCGTGATATTTTCGGTCAACATAATCGTTCTTCTGAGACCGTTATTAAGAATTTGGTCGATTAATTTGAATCAACAAGCTTGATATATAATGTGCCAATACCAACGGATGTTCGATCAGGAGATTTAAATAAAAATATGGCAGCCGTGAACCACAGTGCTGAAGAAAATCAATTCCTCGACGTTCTCAATTTACAAGGTACAACTGGTGCAAGAACTGAAGCCGGTCGACCATACGCCAACAAGCAAAATGATTGGGTCGTTTTTCGAAAATTCTGCTGGAAATATGATTACGGCCAATGAATTACGCTATCGACCTCATCAAATTCAATTTTGGCCTATTATCGATAATATCGATATACCACGTATAGTTTCAACAGGATGGTGCCGCAAGTTACACAACAAACAAACAATGAATTTATTGCAATCCAAATTTCCCGATTGCATAGATTCCCGAAATTCAGCTGGTTTAGTTTTTAATGACAGAGTCTATATGGAGCGAATCGAATCGATTGCAGACTTAAAACTAAAAATCTGTTATGTGATTAACGAAATAAAGCCATTTTGCCGAAAAGTGATTAAAAATTTAGAAAAAAGACTCAAAATATGTAATCGTGCTCGTGGTGGACATTTGTCCGCTATCATTTTTCATTTATAATTACTATTTCTAATACACCAAAAGTTTGGATTGTTTTGTTTTTAAAAGTGCATAATGTTTAGCAAAAAACAAATATTCTGAATATGCCAGTAACAATACAATTTGATTAAAATTAAATTACTGTCATTTTGAAAGTTCTTTGGAATTTGCACATATCTTTAGAAGACATATAGTATCAAGAAACCTAACAATAGTATATTACACTACAAGTGGAGAAAGTACGCGTTTCGCTCACGCGTGTACCAATTTGCACACGAGGCGACAGCCGAGTGTGCGAAGGTACACAAGTGAGCGAATTCGTAACTCCACGAGTGGTGTATTACGTTTTGTTCAATCCTGCCGAAAATTCATTTTAAAACGTAGGTTCAAATAAAAGAAATGTATTGCGCCTTTGCGCGATGTGCCGTGCCCGGCCCGCTTTAAAATCTAGTGTACGGCGGTCGGCGTTGCTCGATGCGCCGTGCACGGCCCGCACTAAAATAATCTAGTGTCCCGCTGTGAGCGACGACAAAAAAAGACTTGTACCACTTTTGTCTGTAATAATAGTTGATATTCAATAATATATATAAAGTTTCGGCAAACATCCGTAACAAAATATAATATTATTTGTGTGTGTGTAAATGAGCTTGTTACTTTAAAGGATCGCCCCCCGTCACTCTAAAGCACCATTAATTGTATCCCAATGGTACCGGTCACTCATCCAACTGCTGACCCGAACTAACGCTGCTTGACTCTCGTTAACGCTAGTTCGGTCGCAACCGAATGCGCCACCACCGGCGTGTTAATAATGTGTATTTATAAAAGCGTGAGCGAAAGTGACATAAGAGTGGGCGAAAGTGACACAAGAGTGGGCGAAACTAAATCTCCATAGCAACCATTTTGCGTGATGTAAACTGTAACTTTCTAACAACAAAACAACGTATGAAAGTTCTACTTTCTACTGCAGGATTGAACAAAAAATTAAATGTATGTATTTATAAAATACGATATAATAAACATTTTAATTGTTATCTACAAATAATATAATAATAATAATAATTCTTTATTAGTGCCATCACAGAAACTGTTTACACACGTCAAAATTGTAACATTAAGGTAAAATGACAAAGAGAATATAATAAACATATTAAAATCATTATAAAATTTCAGGAGAATATTAAAATATATAAACAAAAACATTGAACAAGACAGATAATATAACTACAACTAAACCTATATAAATAGGCATAAAAATAACATTTATTTATTTAATCACTAAATTAAAATCAAGGAACTTTTCAGACAAGCACTCATTGACACTATAATATGCCTTTTTCAAGAGATAATCTTTAATTTTTGTTGTAAAGGTTGTAACAGAGAGATTTTTGATATTTGGAGGTAACAAATTGTATAATTTGAGTCCATAATAGTTGGTAGCGGATCGCGATTTTGATATTCGATGGGATGCAGGATAGATTAATCTATTATTCCTTGTCGAATAGCAGTGTATTTGATCATGGGTAGTGTATGAGTTAATATTATTTTGAATATATTTTAAGGATTCCAATATATAGATGGACGGAAGGGTTAGTACTTCTATATCAATAAAAAATTGTTTACAGTCATCTCTGTACTTGGCTTTAACCAGCACTCTAATGGCACGGCGTTGAAGAGCAAACAATCTAGTTAGCAATGGAGAATGCCCCCATAATAATACTCCATAGGTTAAATGACTATGAAATATACCGAAATAAGCAGTTTTTAAAACAGATTGAGGCAAGGAATTGGTAAGATTACGTAATAAAAAAATGGCTGAGCAGAGTTTCATCGAAACATAATCTCCATGAGGATGCCAAGTTAATCTTGAATCTAGATGAATTCCCAAGAATTTTGTAGTGTGGTTATTTAAGGCTTTAGTACTTAGTGAAAATATCTGATTTATAGTTTTATCGGAATTCAAAGATAGTCTATTGACATTAAACCATTCCAGAATTTCAAGGCTGGCTTTGTTACTGCTATCTAGTAGATCTTTGTTCTTAAAGGATTGATTTTAGCAAGTGGTATCATCAGCGTAAAGGATCAGTTTAGCACATTTCACGTGATGCGGTAAATCATTTATATAGATCAGAAATAGTAAGGGACCCAATATTGATCCTTGTGGTACACCGTGTAATGTGTTTAATTCCGCTGATAGAGTACCATTAACTTTAACCCGTTGGCGTCTTCTAGCAAGATATGATCCAATAAGACGACTGCTGCTAGGGTGGAAGTTTAAGAAATAAAGCTTACGCAAAAGAATGTCATGCGACACACAATCGAAAGCCTTACTTAGATCAAAATAAGATGCCATTGTCGATTTACCAGAGTTAAAGCCCTCAAGTACATTATCCAATAAGGCGCCGACTGCATCGACTGTAGACATTCCTGTGCGAAATCCAAATTGATTTGTATTTAGTATATTATATTTCTCAAGGAACTCAACAATTTGCTTAAATAATATTTTTTCCAGTACCTTGGCTACAATAGGCAATAATGAGATTGGCCTGTAATTATTAGGATCTGAGCTACAGCCCTTCTTGAATACTGGGATGATGCATCCTATTTTCAGGCTATCCGGAAAAACAGAATATTTTATGCAAAAGTTAATTAATTTTGTGAGCGGTGATATAAGTACATCAGCGATATTTTTTAGAAGCCTCGATGTCATGCCATATATATCCTGTGCAGATGAATTTTTTATATTCTGAATAATATTCCTGACCTCACTCTGGCTAACCTCGTGAAAAAAAAAGTAAGTATCCGGGCATATTGAGTTTCCACACATCAATTTTATTGGATCTTTCTCAGCAATTGGAAGACTTTCGATTATTTTCCCTGCAATGTTACTAAAAAACACATTTAGCTCATCTGGCGGTATTGGAATATTAATATTACCTTTATTTTTGTTAGTTTTAATAAGAGACCAAAGAGCTTTAGGCATGTTATTAGATTTTTTGATAAAATTTTCATTAGCGATAATTCTAGCTGATTTTATTGCATTGTTGTATGAACGTTTGTAATTTAAATAATTTACTTTTAACTCAGGTGATCTAATACTTGCTTCCCTTAGCAGTTGCAGTGTTTCTCTCATCTCTTTTAAATTTTGGTTATACCAGCTAATTCTCTTCGTTTTGACATTAATCCTCTTTTCAGGGAAACAATAAACGAAACATTCTTTAATAATGTCCATAAATTTATTGAATTTATATTCAATGCTTGTGTTTGTTTCATCAATAAAATTAAAATTCAGATCTTTTAAAATATTGAATAAGTTAAATGTTCCAATTTCTGTAATAGGTCTAACAATTAGTGGTTTATTCACCAGCGGTGTTTGAACAAATTCAATTCTAAAAAAGAAGCCTATATGATCGGATAGTCCGGAATCAAGAGGCACAATGGTAATATTTTCCTTGTTGATATTTGTAAACATATTGTCAAGACAATTGCCTTTTCTCGTGTTAAAATCTACCATTCCAATAAGACCGTAAGAAGCTAAGACCTCACACAGAGTTGATGCTAAAGGGTCCTTGCTATTAAATTTAACATTAAAATCGCCCACAACTATTATGTTTCTACGTGAATTTATATTGTCTAAAAAGTTCCCTAAAATATTAATAAAATCATTAAAATTTCCCAATGGGGAACGATAAACAGTTATTAAGATAATATTTAGCGCAATTATAAACGATGCTGCTAATTCACACACTTTTTCTTGAGAGAATTTAAGTGTATTCTCAAAAATTGAATAATCAATGTTTTTTTTAAATAGTTGTAAAACGCCGCCATGTAGGTATT
This sequence comes from Ontholestes murinus, assembly GCA_963969525.1. Classification (NCBI taxonomy): domain Eukaryota; kingdom Metazoa; phylum Arthropoda; class Insecta; order Coleoptera; family Staphylinidae; genus Ontholestes; species Ontholestes murinus. The sequence continues at coordinate 38,326,376 of OZ018391.1, forward strand.
GAGTTCGACAAAAGAAGGAACCCGTATTGAATGAATCCATTTTGAGTCCGAGCATTTCTTCGTTCTTCAGCCAGTGCTCGCACAAACATATGACATCGAACTCATTATTATTCTGCATTACAAATGCTTCAAGATCATTAACTTTATTTCGTATACTTTGGATGTTTGTAAAGTATACAGAAATAGATGTTTTACAAGTGATTACTCTAGGATCCCGTGGAGTCTCGGCTAGCCCGTTTAAAAATATATCTGCTGACGATGACACCCGCCGGCCAGTTATCCGGATTAATCATTAGGTCGTGCTCGGTAAAATCCACTCCAATTTTAAATGCGGAACTGAATTCATTCGAATATATTTTTTCACAAATAATGCGATTGTGGCCTACAATCGATTTTACGTGCTCTCTGATGTCCTCTGCTGTGAAGCAATTTTGTATTCGCTTGACTACCAGCCACGCTTTTTTTGGTTCAGCCATTATTTTGGTTTTTGATGTATCGCCCGTACCCACAATAAACTTTTTGCGTTGCTGTTGCCGACGTTTATGCTTCACTTCAATAAAGTCGTCCACTTTCGTATCCGAGTTCGTAGGAATTAATAAGTCAGCTGTTTCGGAGCGCGTTTTAGTAACATTATTCTGCCCCGCACCTTCTTGATTGTTGATTATTTTGATATTTTGCACTGCGGGGTTGGTAGACCTAGCTGGTACAATTTCATGCGGCTTTTTGAGCGCGGGAAAATTATCCTCAGTACTACTAAATGTAACTGGGACTGGAATAACTTTATCCCTTGATTGAAGTATACCTTGTTTAATCTGTTTAATTTCTTCCCATATGAGAGTAATTTTTTCCTCCAACCCTTTGTTGTCGAGCGGTGTTTTCTTTTCCAGATTTGAGGTTAAGTTCATGTGTACGTTCTCACAACACACTATATTTTTGTTGCTGTCGACATATAAGCCGGGCACCTTAATTGCGCATCCATTATGGAATACGTTACCACATTTAGTACACTTTGCGAAGTTTTTAACAGCGTTTCGGCACACTTTACACATCGGATCATCCGAAACACTTTTACTTCGAGTCGCCATTTTAATAATATTATAATATATATAATAATATATAAAATGTAATTCTGTACAATTATTCTTGTCGTCGAATGTAAGCAAAATTTTTAAAACCCAAAAAGCTTCAATGCGGTTAATCATTGGAATGAGTTTCTTCGACTTATGCAGAGGAACATTTAAAACACGTGATTTCTTTACAGCACTAGGAATGTATTTTTGTGATTGCTCAATTTTCATTTATCAACATTAATTTACATATGATATCTAACTTATTACAAATTTTCATAATACTTAAAATACTTACTTTCATTTTAATTATCCAAAACACGGGTTATCGTTGTAGGAAAAGGCTTTATAAATAGGCTTGTGATTTCATAGGATCGCCCCTGTAACTAAAGCCTCATTCAGTATGTCCCAATGGCGAAACTGGACTAATGATGCTGTATTCTAGCTAGTTCGCTGAATTCTGTACTATTGTTTTATATACTTCTGAAATTAAACAAAAACAGATAAAGATATCGGTCCTGATCTATTTCATGTCCTGAAACTGGCTTTAATCGATTTACTGGAGTAATAGATTCTTAAGTCAATGTATTTATTTCTTCGGTGAGAATAAAATGGCCAAGTTATATGTTAATCGACTGCCAACAATATAGTAATCTATACATTTTTTGTACAACTTCTTTATGTTTACCCAAAAAAAAACAATTTTTAACTTATCTAAATGTTTATTAAAATATTCATCCCACCAGATATACTATTTCTTAATATAAAGTCTTTCCTTCTAAATAATTCTTGCGAATATTTTGAACTTCTTTCCGTATTAATAAATTATTCGGTTTTTGATGGAATTTTAACATAAAATCACACTATTCGTCATTTTAAATCTCCTCCATTCCGAATCACATTTTAGAGTCGTCTTGATTCATGTTGTAATTTGAGGTTCGGTTTTATCGAGTATAGAAGGCATTTCGGAAGATTACTAAAATACGCTTTATTATTATACATTCTATTTTTATTATATTAATCTTCCTTATTCAAAATATATCACAAAATAGTAGCCTCAAATACAGGGTGTCCCATTTTAATCCGCCAGTAGCGATAATTCTGAAACTTTGCATTGAATCAAAAAGTGTTCCAAATGAAAAGTTAATGGTTCTGAGGGGGACATCTGATGCCGTAGACTTTGCCCCCCCAGCCCCCCAAGGGGGGCGGGAACAGGGGGCAACTTTAAAATTTTAAATGGAAACCTCTATTTTTTATTGCAGATTCTAATAGACGGTTAAAAAGTATGTAAGTTTTATCCGAAACATTTTTTTATTGGTCGAGAGATGGCGCTGCAAATGTAAAAGTTTTTGTCAATTAAATTGCGAAAATCGTCACGTAATTAACTGTTATTATTACTTAAGACTTACTCACAACCTTACAAGGTTGTTTTTTTTTAGCCTGCCCAAATACTAAACCCCCCCCCCTACAAAGACGTAAAGTACTCAAAAATAGCGATTGAGTACTTCTTTTTCAAATTAAATAATGGTAAAATTATTTAAAAAAGAATGTTATTTTTTTTTCAAACAGTGTTTGACCTGGCCCCCCTCATAGCTCCATTTTTTGAAAAAAACGACATTCTTTTTTGAATTATTTTACCATTATTTAATTTGAAAAAGAAGTACTCAATCGCTATTTTTGAGTCTACGGCATCAGATGTCCCCCTCAGAACCATTAACTTTTCATTTGGAACACTTTTTGATTCAATGCAAAGTTTCAGAATTATCGCTACTGGCGGATTAAAATGGGACACCCTGTATAAGAAAACATTCTAAAAACTTAAGTGTGCATATACTTGGTATATTTTAGTTTATAGAATGCCTTCTTATATTCTTTGTTTCAAAATAATCAGAACAAGTCGTATTTAAATTTCCGGCAAATTTTGTGCGTTTACGTCAGGGTCTGTGATAGTCTAGTTAGTTAACAAGTCGAATATTTTGTATGTTTTGTTATTCCTAAGTTTCATAAACTCCAGCCAGTTTTTTTTTAATGATACATTTCTCTCCATATGAATTTCTGTATTGTAATTGGTTGTAAATAATTTTTACAACTATCGCACACTTCATATTAACAATGTTAATGTGATAATATTTTCTGAAATTTATCATAATGACACCGTAAAGGACAGTACTTACAGGTTACAGTGAAAGAACAATCTTCAAGAGTGAACTCCGTCTTTCAGCTTGCTGACAAAATTATTTGTAAGGTTTTGTTTACAGTTTTATGAATTCGGAATTAAATTTATAAAATAAGTCTGATATGGTGCCAATAAATAAATAAATAAAAATAACTCATTAATTTAGAATATTTGATTTTGTAGGATTCTAAAACATCATTACTCTTTTAAAACTTTTAATACAATATTTTAACCTCCAGTTACGACGCAATAATCTAATCTTCTCCTTATTGACTACCCAACTTATTTATCCTTCGTTCCTTACTATGTATCAATTATCCGTCTTCTGCATTTTTACTGGTGTAGTGTAAACTAATGACTTTAGATAGTCCCATGAGAAATAATTCAGGGGGTTTGAGACCGAGGATCAAGAAGGCCAAGAGTGAGTTGCATCTCGACCAATCCAGCGATCTTTGTATGGTACAGTTAAAAACTTAGGAGCAACCAAAATAAAATGTGCTGATGCACCATCATGATAAACCACGATACATTTATTGTTTAGTTGCTCTAAAAAGTTGCGAAAACTCATATTTATGAGCGTTCCTGGTAGAAATACCATTCCAATTAACTAGTCACCCACAATTCCAACCCGTATGTTCAACATGCTCCAGCAACTGGCATACCGTTTCCTCTAAAAAATTACGATACATCTCGCTAGTAAGTTTTCGTAGTAGAAATACCGCTCCAATTAGCCAGCCACCCACAATTCCAACCCAAACGTTTAAAGAGAACTGATGTTGGAAACGATCTTCAAGTATCTCATGTGGATTTTTTCAGCCCCACATAGTAAACATAAAAATTCCTTTTTGCATTTCTTAAAAAAATGCTTTATCAGTAAAAGGCATCAAAGTATAGAATTTGAACCTACATATGTAATATAAGTATAACAAATAGTCTCTAAGACGTATCCAAACAGTCCCATTACTTACATTTAAAGTATTTGCATTTTTTCGAGTATAAGTACCTGGACATTCCTTTATCATGTTATATACCCTTCTTATCTTTCAATGAGCCTGTTTCATGAAGACGTTGATGAATACTTTAGAAGATGTTTTTTATCAGGAACATTACGGTTAATGTATTGTCAACAGCAAATCCATAAATTAAATGCATGTCAGTTATCTCGCCACTGAAAATAAACTTCAAACAGCCAAAGGCTGTTAATGAATAAAAGCCGTAATAGTAATTAGGATGGCGTTAAAAAAATGTTCTGGTTAAACCGAGTATACTACGCCATACTTTTATTTCGACTAAAGTAATAATTCCAAAAATATCAAAAATTGTTTTGTCAATTTTTTCGCTCGTATCTTCGAAACAAAGTGGGTTTTCAAAAATCATCACAGGACAAAATATTTGTAGCCCAAAAAGTAACCCTTAAAATTTTTGCCGCATGTTTATTAGACCCCCTTTATAAAATATATTAGATATTATAATATAACATAATAATTATATTTATTATACTGCATTAAATTATTAAATACGTTCTCATAATGAAAGTATTGCATACTTTATTTGAGCCTATGCAATAAAATTACACAAATAAAAATACATACAATGAATTTATATAAGAATCAATTAAAACTTATTATTATGTTTTGTAACATACCGTATAACCGCATCATTGCGATTATTTTTACTTGACATTACCCATCTGCTTTGCGGCGTCTTTATTGTACATACGGAAGTTTAATGGTAAATGTCTCTCATTATTAAGCATCAGAATACAATTCGTTGAATCATTGTATTGAATACTATTAATAAATTTACTAACCTTTAAATTTTGCTTTAAAGCAAATAAAAGATTTATTGCTCAGGTTTAATTTTGAAACTAGGATATAAATAATATTCCGCAGCGTATGTGGGATGTTACTCAATAAGGTCAAGAAAAAGTCAATCAATCAATCAAAAATTCCATTATTCGTATAATTAATTATTAGGAAAACAATTGCATCAGCTAAGACACCGAATTTATGATTTTTATTTTGTTAACTCTTCATGAGCGAAAATATAGGCTTTATTAATTTACTAATTTAATAATCAAAATAAGTAAAACATAAGAAATTGATGAAAATAAAAGTAATAATGAGAAAAATTTCTCTGAGAGTTACTGCCACGCTGACATTACATTATATTTTATGTAAAAACCACCCATTAACAGTTAAAACAATTACTCCCCCGCCAGACATTTGATCATACAGTGTGTCACAATTTCGATGCTCACCAATGGTATCTCTGTAATTAGAAGAGATAGAGGAATGGTTAAATAGGGAATGTTTTGTACTGGAGAAAGGATCACTTTGTTTTACCACTTATTATTTAACAAATTACCCGTGACTATAGCTTCGACTATCAACTAGTCATTACCAAACATAATGTGTTTAGCATTACGGACATATTTATATTAAACAGTTGAATAGAGGCGAGTACATTAGGTCAACCTGGTCGTTAAGAAGGGAAATTAATCCCGAATTATTCTTAGCTTTAAAATTTTCCATGGCTTCTAGTAAATCCACTTTACGTCCTTTATCTGTTAAGTGGATTACCGAAAGAATGTCATTTTCAAAAGGGTTATTCGTTTCCAGTAAGTGATTTACAAAAGTTGAATTATTATTTTTGTGACAAAATGATTTTTTATGTTCGTTTAATCTAATTCGACAATTACGACCAGATTGGCCGATTTACACGCTTTAACAATGGGAACAAGTGAGCTTATAAATTCCGGATTTATTCATAATATCAATTTCAGTTTTACAATTAAAAATGGTTGAACTTAATTTACTATAGGGTTTGAAACAAATATTTACGTAAAAAAATCATTTTATCACAAAAATAATAATTCAACTTTTGCAAATCACTTACTGGAAACGAATCAGCCTTTTGAAAATTTTATTATAGTGAAAAGCTTTACTCTGTTCCTCACAGATAAAGTTGATCTCGTGTTGATGATGGGCTACAGCTGTGTCTCGCAGCTCTGGTCAAAAATTCAAAAAAATCAAAAGCAGTGGGTGCAGCTGACAGATCAACTACACAACATAAAACATCTAGAAATCAAGAGATGGATATACAACACTAATGAAATAGAACTGCACGGATTCTATGACGCATCAGAAAAGGCGTATGGTGCCGTTGTCTACGCTTGCACTATGTTTAAGGGAAAACCTGTGATCACTCTGCTACAAGCCAAATCGAAAGTCACTCCTGTGAAACAAAAGATATCGATCCCTCGTCTAGAATTGTGTGCCGCACTGCTACTTGCCAAACTTTTAACAAACGTTCACTCATGTTTGAAACATAACATTCATGCAACACACGCCTGGACAGACTCAAAAGTCACTTTGTCCTGGATACATGGAAATAGCAGCAAATTAGACAAATTTGTTGCAAACCGAGTGGCCTATATCCAACGCTTGTCAACCAACGTTTCCTGGCATCATGTACAAAGTCCAGATAACCCAGCAGATTTAGTCTCGAGAAGAATAGAACCAAAAAAATTGATAAATAACGTGTTGTGGTGGCAAGGACCTGGATGTCTGGGAGAGGAGAACAAATCCTGGTCGACTCAGCTCATTACTCCAGAAATTATACAAATGCAATCAAACACATTTGTAGTACAAACAAATACAGAAGAATTAATTTCAAGATTCTCAAAGTTTTCTCGGATGATACGAGTGTTAACATACTGCCGCAGAATTGGAAATCCTCACCGAGGCCATCTAACCGTACCAGAGATGGAGAATACACTCTTGAAATTAATCAAGACTATTCAGTGACAAGAGTACATAGAAGAATGTAAAAACCTTACAAACAGAAATGCGATTGCCGGTTCAAGTTCCAACAAAACACTAAATCCGATCATCGATCAAGATGGAATCCTTAGAGTGGGAGGCAAATTGGAACATTCAGCATTAACGTATATGCAGAAACACCCAGTTATATTACCAGCAAGACATCATTTATCCCAACTCATTATCAGGGATGCTCATAAAGTTACACTACATGGAGGAATTGAGGCAACTATAATATATATACGAAGAAAATACTAGATTCCAAATATGAAGCGAAGTGTGAGAAGCTGTATTCGGCAATGTACTACATGCATCAGGTACAAAGCCGAAACTGCACAACAATTGATGGGAGATCTGCCAAAACCAAGAGTAACACTATCACCTACACCGGAGTGGACTACGCAGGGCCCATTGACGTCCGTACAACGAAAGGAAGAGGACACAAAACATATAAGGGTTATATATAATTTGACACTGACAAAACATGTCATTAAAATATGTCTTATAAAAGACCAAAATATGCTTTATACAAGCATTAAAAATATAAAATCATACTACAGAAAGTGTTCTGGAGCAATATTAATGGTATAGAATAAAATTTTGAGTATATTTACATATTTTATATTATAAATTTTGTAATATTGAGTTAGAAAGGAGTACAAAGATGTTAATAAATAAATCGCTTTATTTGTATGTTTGGCAACAAAGGCCATCCATATTGAGCTAGTCAGTGATATGACAACCAAAACATTCCTGGCAGCATTCCGAAGATTTTCGGCATGAAGGGGACGAAGCAGCCATATGTATAGTGCTAATGGCACAACGTTTGTGGGAGCATTGAAATACTTGCAACAGAAATTTACGCCATTAAAAACGCCGATGAAGTGCAACATGAATTCTCTAAAGTAGGAACACAGTGGTATTTTATACCGGCACTTTCACCGCACTTCGTGGGATTGTGGGAAGCAGGTGTTAAGTCAATGAAACATCATCTCAAAAGGATTTTGGAAAACACAACGTTAACATTCAAGGAATTAAGCACGCTACTCTGTCAAAGCTTGCCTAAATTCGCAAGTTTGCCTAAATTCGCGCCCCCTCTGCGAAGTGAGCAACGACTCAAAGGAGTTAATGGTTTTCTTATTGGCCGAGCAAACATTGAACCAATAAACTTTGTGGAAACTTCAATAAATGTATATATCGTTACAGTTTCCTTTCAAGAGGTACGCAGAAATATTAAAATCAATAAGACAATGCTCTTATCATTACATTCTCAATGCCGTGGTAAAATGAACGAATGAACAGAACTATCATGATTTTTTGTTATGATTATTGGAGGAACTGGAACCGATGCCTTTATCTGTTTATGCTTACCTACCAATCACCAGAGCATAAAATATAAAGTATTCCAGATATGAAGTTTGGTTGCCTGTCAGGACAAGAACAACATATGCTCCAGAGCAAAAAGCAAGCGTAGCGATGGAGCGTTTGCGAGGAACATGGGAAGATGTGTTAGGTAATAATGTGCGAATGCAAAATTGGTGGGATGCATGTGTTAGATCAATTTTGTTATATGGTGCAGAAGTGTGGGGTATTAATGAACAAGAAAAGGTGGAAAGGTTAAAACGGCAGTACCTCAAAAGGATACTGGGTCTGGAGAGAACGACACCTGGATATGTGGTACTGCAAGAATATAACAGATTGTCGGTTGGGTGTGAAGCAGCATAAAGGATGGTAAAGTTTGAAGAAGAAATCGGAACCAACAAATGTAATTAGTTGTAAAACAAAGACTAATAAAAAATAGTTGACATTACTTTACAAAAAACTCCATTCATTGAAAAATATCACATGAATAAGATTTATTATTATTGTTTTCTGACATAAATATTAAATTAATATCAACACATTGGGTATCATTAGATTTAGAAAAATAATGTCTAGCATAAGAAATAAAAAAAGTATAGTAGCCATTTAAAAATTTAAATTTGTCAGTGAAGTTAATTTTGAAAAAAATATATATATAATTAATGTCATAACATTTAAACGGCGATTCAATTTGTTTTTCAGTTGATTCAAATCGCTTAATAAATAACAAAGTTATGGCGTTGGGCGTTTTTATCAATTAACTAAAAAAATCTTCAGTTCTCGATCTACCAATGATACCAAACATGTCTTAAATATGCGCTAATTTGTATTAAAAATGATGTCTACTAACTCTCTCGGAGGCAATACTATACATGTCAAAATTGGAAGGCTATCGAGATGACAACTGATAAATCCTCAGCATTTTTTGATCAAAATAGATAACGAATAATTTTGAGTAGTTGAAACCCTGCAAAAAAATGAAAGCGTTCTGCAAATGAATTCAATATTGTTTGAAAAATAGTCCTTATCCATAAGAATAACATAATTGGAAATTATGATGTGTGGAGTTCGTTCATGCAGGCGGTTTATCTTGAGTAAAGTTTTTAAATCTTCTATGGTTACTTTTATTAATATTATATAGTTAGAGTTATATTGTTAACTTCCGAAATAATTGTTGAATATAAGGAGTATATGCTAATCCAAAATAACTATTCAAAAGGTAAAAGAACTCAAGATTTCAATAAATAAACATAGGAACATGATAACAATTAACTAAAATAATTGAACATAGTTCGCGTGCGTATTATTAAAGCACGCGAACTATTTTTGTTTAAATATGATTTTACGAATTATTTATACTGTTTTTAAAAGAAGTACATCGATAATTTTGAAGAATATATTGAGAAGAACAATAATAGTTTCTAGGTCTCATACAATGGAGAAAAATTTAAGAATTATAGAGTATCTCTTCGATAGGTATTTGATACAAAAAGAAAAAAATATTTAAGATACATGACAACATTTATTCATATTTACATACATACAAATCTACAACATGATCAAAGCAATTTAATATTTCTTTCCAACAACGCGTTCCTCTTTTTGTGGGTGCGCGGCGATCCAGTCCAAAGCCCTCTGGATGTAATGTGGGATTGGTTCTGGTTCTGGAGCAACTGGCAGATGAGCGCCTTCCGCTTGGTAACCGAATTCATTGGCAACATAATGGACAGCGTATTTCTGTCCGTCGGTGCCGACGTATTCGAAAGATCCAGAAACTTCTTGAGCTTCGTCCTTGCTTCCGGCGTTCTTTACGATACCACGGGCTTCAGCTTTGCTGCCATCTCCAGATTCATAGCTGTGCTCATAAGAACCATCAGGGAAAACATCTGATGATTGCCTTACAATTGGAACGAAATCGTCAACACGGGCAGCGTAGGCAACAGCCAAGAAGGCAACAAAGACGAACTAAAATTTTAAAAAAATAGAAATAAATATCAAATCAATTAAGTAAATTAAATTTAATTAATTAATTTGTATATTTAATAAAGAATATGGCATTGTTATTATTATAAGGTAAGTACTAAATACAATCAATTTTCATATGAATAAATAAGTACACAGGCATTTCAAAACAATATAGAGTAAATATTGATGAGCTTATTAGATAGATATTGTTTTATGATACTATAAGCCTTATGAGTAAAATTTCTACAGAGAGGCACAATTAGATTTATTATAATAAAACATTAGATATCTTTAATATTGCAAGTATTATATTTCACATTCGTAATTGTTAATTAATTATCGAAGATACGTAACCTTATTATTTAACCTTAAATAAATCAATACACCATCATAAATGTATTATTAAATGATGATTACATTTTCTTTAAGACGCAAGGTTTTAACACCGTATAAATAATTAGTAATGAAATTGTAGCCATTTACTTAATGAAATTGATTTTTTATCAGGAAAACTTAATAATTTTTGTCTGATTACTTACGGTTTTCATTTTAATGTTGATTTAGATCTCACACAAGAGGAAATGATGAGGATCCTGAGTGATAATTCGGTATATATAGTATCAGTGGAAAGGTGAAAAAATATGTAAAAATCTGGTTCTGTGTCTAAAGGTCGGACAACAATGGGATTTATGAAGATTCAATGCCCCTACGCGAATGCGTACAATATCAAGGTCAATAGTGGATCCTCTTCAATGTTATGCGTGCCTCTGGCTCGAAGATGTGAATAGTTTTCACTTAATTTATGGCAATTTTATTTATCTGAATTAATTAAACTATAAAATAACCCGATGTTAACGAATATTTGATAGACATTCCTTTCTAAACTAAATTGTAAATCAAATTAAGTATGATATTATCACTTTTTTAATTGCATTCTCAATAATAATTATTAATATTTGCATTTCTGATCAGATTAAGTGCCGCAATACAATAAAAAGTGAGTTACATCAACTGATTCCAAATAAACTTTTACACGAAACCACCAAAATATATTCTACTAATGCATTATATTTAAAAGCAATCCCTACAATTAACTAATTTGAAATTCTGTATCTTTCTAAACCTAAATATACCATCTAAATATTAATATATAAAATCTGGTTATAGTTTCAAATATTGTTTATTTAGACCCTACTAAATTGTTCGTTTAAAATCGGTAAGTTACTCACAAATTAAAAAGTGAAATAAACATGAAAAACTTAAGTCAATCGATCAGGTTCTTTATAGAACTATTATAACCCACCATTTTTTTACCGGAATATTGCTGATTTAAATGTTTTATTATAGACAGGTATATAGTAACGTATATGCATCAGCTAATAATTTAGATATAACTCATCACTGAATCACAATTACGGCATCGCCTGTTACTATGTGCTATTTCCTGATACATGAGAACCAGCAAACTATTTTAGTGGTTAAAACATGACAAAATTATTTTCTGTTCTTCTGATTTTCTTCTTCTCTTCTAATCTAGTCAAAGTTTTAAACCGATTCCAGCCATTAATTCTTCGGTTCCTCTCCGCTGTTTGAAAAATGAAATTATTTGTAAGCTTTATTCGTATTTAATAATATTTGATATCTTATATCAAAAAAATATGACAGTTACATACAAATTATATAATAACTAATTATAGAAGATAATAATATTATATATTAGTTAATTAATGAGTAATCCACAAAGAATTTAATTATTTTTTGATACAATAAAAATATATTTTAATTAATCATAATACATTTCGATCTGTATTATTATATTAAAATATACATTAATGTCATGTTTATTGCGTGTTGTATCTGCACAATTGTCATTTTATTTACATAGAGTTGATTTATGAGTGGCATTTATTCCGAAACACCAAATAAATTCTATTGTATACAAATGTCTTAATCTATCTAAAGGTTATCGAACTTTTTAAATAAATAACTATTATATTACGGTTTACTTATTATTAAATGAATTAAAATGTTTCATTCATTTTTAAGCATTTACGTTTTTTTTAATTGCCGAATTACTCACTGAGGATGGCATAGATGAATGTCATCGGCCAGTTTTACATTCCTGTTGATATTTTCGCGTGCACGGTTTTTTCTTTAATCTTCTGACCTTTCTCCACTTTCAGAAATGTTATATTCACTTAAGGGCGTAGGCGGGATTCGTCGGCTGCATTCCAGCATCCAATCAAATAATTTATTGCCGTTTGTCTAAGGCATTTGCGAAACTGTTCGTGCAGATAATCGGACCAACTTCTTTCTCTATGTAAGTCACTTTCTTCGTGCAACAAATTTTAATTACAACTTGGTACACTAAAGGGCACATCTTTCGTTAAATAATAGGTTTAAATACAAGTATAGAGAAGCAGTAACATTTATTAAGACTCTAAGAAGATAATCAATAATATAATAATGAATATAGCTATATTTAGTTTTTAGAAAGTACATTGCCTATAGTTTTATTTAAATTTGGTTGATAAATACATGTTAGGTTATAGATTATAGGTTAAAATAGGGTACTAATGAGGTGTGTTAGCCTCTCTTGAACTGCGACCTAAAAGATCTATTGTTCTACCCTTAACCAATCACTTTCCAATCAGTCCCAGGTCCTCCATGAACCTGGTAACTTTCTTGGGGGTGATATTGCTCACCTCTTCGTGGGATAATCGGTCCCTACCGAAGTGTGAAATACGGTTGTGAGCAATTGCGACACAGGTGCATAGTATATGCTCGGTCGTTTCATATGCCGAATCACATAATCTGCAGTTTCCACTTTCCTCTTTTTTCCATTTTCCACAAATGATATCGGAGGGCACAGTGCACATGTTTGTTCCTATTTATCATTAAACCACAAGTAAATCGGTTGTGTAAACTGAGAACACCCTTATCGTCGAAGAATATTTAAGGTATATTAGCTAAGTTAAAAAAAAACTTCACCAATCCAAAGTATGTATACTGCCAACAAAAATATCATCAATAAATAAGACATTAGCAATATTAACACATCCCGTGAAGTTATTAATAGAAATTTGGTAGAAATCTTATTAAGTCCATTCCAGATAATACACTCTGTCCAATGAAATAATTAAATTTAATTTAAAAGAATCAAATAATATTTATTGAATATGAATTATTTAAACATTAATATTCTGAGATCATTGGCCACACCCATTCTTAACCCTTAACCAAATTAATTAAAAAGAGAATATTTATTTAAAAAATCCTAATTAACTTTAATTTGTTAAATGTATGTAGAGGGCAATTAACTTAATGGCAATTTCTTTACTATCATCAGTGTTGTCCAAAAATACTCTAATCAATACATTTAAAGCAGATTATTAAATCAAATAGATTATGTAGTGATTGTTTATGGTACTTTTTATGTATGTGAGGTTCCATTTACAAAATTGCCTGGGGACTTATGACAGTTATTGTTCATTTATATTAACTGTCTTAAATCATTTCAGTAGTATTAGCTGTAAAAGATACGTTAGAAAACGAGTAAAATTATAGTGCACTATAAATTAAGTTATTAAATATACTATGCGGTTTTAACTTTTTTTTAATAAATTACTTATCATGCCGAATTAATTTACGCGGGATAGTAGGAAAAAAGTAGGCAAATAGAGTATCCGCCGAATGTATGATAACATGTTTAGTTGAATTTCAGCGGTCTGTGTTACTTTTCACTGGCATTGACTGTGTGGTTTATATGAGTGTTTATAATGTTCAAAAAATTAAGATAAATTTAATTGAAAGATGTTTATGGAGAAAATGTTGTGGATCAAACATCAACCCTATAGTCGAAATATTTATTGTCATACCTTTCCAGGTACTTGTAAAGACTCTATAATTATTCCTATTTCAAAAGTTCAAACCTAGGGCCACTTTTATTTACATAACTATATAGATCATTGCCAGTGCCACCAATATGCTATATTATATTTGTCATTTGATATGTATGTTTGATATGATAATGTTGAAGCAAAGTTAATCATGATCTGGCAAAAATCAGAATTGTTTACTTTGCACTTCTTAAAAATTAATCCAGTAAAAACAACTGCTATAATTTTTAGCCCTGAACAAAAAAGAAAAGCTGCATTACAATCTATCCATATTTTCCTAAATGGGATCACTCTAGAATTTTCTGTGTGTGTTTAACCGCAGGGTACTTCACCGCATTATACTGTTTAAATAATGTTTGAACTACAACATTGCTTTCTACTACAATTTTAGACATCCTACATTTTCACTTTTAAACGATATTTTAAAAAAATATTACGAATGGAACAAAGTCAACATTAATGGTAATTTTTGTGAGCAAAAGTTAGTATCTACTTAGTTACTATCTCTTATCCCTGTCCTATATTTTTAGTTATTTATTTTAGTTATTTAAGTCGGCTTAAAATATATTTTTGTTTTATTTTCTTTTTACGATCTAGGGGAGGTAACAGCGATATCAGATTTGCTACTGATATATTGTGCTGATCTAGATTAGCTTTGTTGTACTCTATTTTCTGTAATATTACATTTATACTTATTATTAAAATGTATTAAAGTCCTTTACGTTGTAGAAAATTAACTAATAATTAGAAAAACACAAAAACATTTTGAAAAAATACAACAATGAATCTTACTAAGAGAACAAAACAAATCACTTATTGAAACCACTACTTCTCTGGCTAATACCGCGACAGATATTGAATTATACAAAAGTAATTTGCTACAAAAGGCAAGGCTATCAAAGCAATACAATAGTTTTAACGTTTATTTCTGTCAAATAAACTTAAAATGATTAAATGTACGTTAAATAGATTGTGAGTGACTGTAGAATGGTAAAATAAAAATGAATAATGGATACTGGATCTTTTGCATAGTAAATTTGGTTTCAATTTTTTTTCGTCAGTGTATGCTAATTTTATAGATATGTCAGATGTTTAACTTATACCAACAACTGATATTATTCATGACAATCAGTTAACTGTTACTGTACAAGATATATTTAATGTTTTTCTTGGTCTAAAATCAAAACTCACTTGTAAATATGATCGTATATAAAGTAGTTTCTTACAAAAATATGATTTCTCATTATGCCTTGCTTTTTATAACTAAGCCTCTAAATAACTCTTGCTTATATGTGTTCCATATATAGTTATATTACGTCAGAATATTAGGTAATAGAAATCTACAGAGAAGTATACATATATCATACATCAATATTCTCAAAATTACTTGATGAATTGGATACCATACAGTTAGCATAGTAGTTACTATAGATTATATGCATCCATATGGATCTGCATAAACCATCGTTAAATCGTGTTAAATTTGCTGAAATGTGTGAATTTTATATCAAATGGCTTCGAAGCACATTGTCAGGTCGATACTATCTATTTCGACTTTACCAAACCATTCGACAGGATTAATCTTGAATTATTATTGGCCAAGCTAGAATGAAATGACTTTTTCAGAAATAGTCTTGTGAGTTTCATACCTTTTTGAAGATAGTTTCCAATATTTTGGGGTTAAGCAATAAATATAACGTCTGTGATACCACAGTATTCAGACTGGTATTGATATAAATTTAATTAACAATTGCATTTTTGTGCATTATGCAAATAATTTAGAATTATTTAAGGTTGTGAGTAACGTGATTGCTATGATGCTACCCAGTTGGACTTTGAGAATTTGACTGAGTGCTAAGGTATTAGCCCCCTCTCAAATAATATTAATAAAATATTTGCTGTGGTTTTCACTAAAAAATTGTATTGTATAATCTAGTTCGAACAAAAAAAATAATTTATAACTTTGGATTTACCTGGAAAGAACATATTTTGAATACTACCACTAAATGCGATAAAGGAATTGATTTGCTCAAATCTTTGAACCGTACTTGGTGAGGACCTGATCCGTTCGTGTCATTAATGTGCGAGTAATTCTAATTTAAAAATTTGATGGATCGCATGCAATATATTAATATATGTATTGGCGTAATAAGCCCAAGATATTTATACCGTGTTGGCATCAAGAGTCTTCTCAACTCATACTGGGCTAAAAAGAATCCGCTTGCTGAGGCTTTTAGGTTTACTGCACATTATTCATCTTTCAATAAAATTGATAGCCCTTATGACTATGTATACGAGGTGTATACCAAACATTTTTCATCCATTATTTCCCCGTTGAGGAGATAAAAGAAGAGAATCGAGCTATATTTAATGATATAAAACATAAGTGTGCAAATGATCTCTCAATATACACAGACGGATCCAAAAGCGTGTCCCAATCAGCTATTGCTTATTATATTTCAGACCAGAATCATATTCTGTAACAGTGTGTCAATATGCGCCTATATTTTTATTAGAAGCAATAGCTATCATAAAATCGCCTTCATGGTGTTTAACGAATGTAAAACAAATTTTCTTCATAACCCAATATTGTGATATACTCAGAATCGCTTTCAGTCCTAAAGGCATTAAATTATAGCAATTTTAAATTGTCACTATCTGGTTCTGGTTGGTTCTGGATTAAATCGATAAGAGGGCAGAGTTCCGCCACACGTAGGCCCCAGTGGGCCCTTTGTGCGTTCTCCCACCTGAGTGCTCATTCTGAGAGGGCCCGTTTTAAACGTGATGTTTCTCTTTCTTTGTGTTACCAGTTTTTTATATATTTTATATTTGTTCTATTAGAAATCATTTTGCATATTCATGGTTCTGTTGTGTGTCCTTCTTGCTTGTTTTTTGCAGCACCTCAAGTTCTGTGCACCACCACGCATTTGTGGGTCCCTCCCCTTTTAGAGGGCATGCTTTCTTGTACGCTGATATGATGCCCTTCTGAAGTGCGTCGGTCATATTCTCCAGTTCAGGTATATCTTTTATTGGCTCTTTTTCTAGATCCCTAGTTTTGGAGATCTTGGTGAGGGTCGTTTTGAAAATTTATTTCTTGGTCAGTCTTGAATCCCTGTACTGGGTTGTGTTTGAGACTTTAAATGTAATTTGGATTTTTATCCATCTATTTTCTGACATTGTGACTTTTTCAGATACGTGCCAGTTCTCTACATACCTTGTAATATGGTTATTAGCAAGCGTAAAGTCAATGCAACTTTGGTAACGGGAATTTACAAACGTTGGTTCGTTACCTCTATTTACTATATCTAAGTTTCTACTTAGTATAAAGTAATGCAACAACTTACTCCTGCTGTAGTTTTCTTGGCAATCCCATACCTGTTGGTGTGAGTTGAAGTCACACCTTACTAAGAGGGATATGATTGCCTTTTCAAAGTGCACCACCAGTGCTTCCAGCTCCGGAGTTGGGGGTGGGTTGGAAGCTTCTTGTGGAAGGTATGCTGATGCTAATGTCAGATTATCTACCTCGTGCCTCAAGCTCAAACAACCGCCAGGTCCTCGGTGGGTAGGTGCTGTATGAAGATGTGGTTGTATTTGTTAGGGCATCATATGGCGGTCCTTGGTGTTTGACCTGCGGATACATAAAGCAGATGATTGCTTGGTTTATTTAGTCCATGAACCCTGTTTTCAAAAGCCCAAGGTTCCTGGAATAAAGCAATTTAATCCTGCACCATATCAAGCTCTTGGCCTAATGTGGCCGTCGCAGCTTTAATTACCTCTGTGGGTATTTCGTTTTTTTTTTCCTTCTCTTTACCTTATCTTTTAGTGTAGAGTCAGTTGAAGCTGTTTTGTCTCGGCTTTTTGGGGTGATATCCGCTACAGTTACGCAATGATCCCGACCGGTGCCTTTAGGTTCGTCGCCCATCTCTGAGCTACCTCGACCTCCAAGTCATTGGGCACCCACGTGTCTGTGAGTCCTTTCTTCAATTTTACAGGGACGTCGCTGAATATATATTTCTCTCCCATCACCAGGAGAAGTCCTTCCAGTTTCTCCTGTGGCTTTGTTAGAAAGTTGCACCACCTTGACACATTGATTTAATTTTTGTTTAATAAGTCCAGCCTCCTCAGAACCATTTCCGGTTCTTTAGGTTTGCCGGGAATTCAGATTGTGTTCTTTGTTATTGTCGGCAGCTGGTCAACGCCGACTGTCATGATAGTCTTTCCACACCACTCTTCCGACGAGGCACTCTCCTTGGCCTTCAGTCACTCTAGAGTTGTCCCGTCGGCGCAGGTGACTCTAAGGATTTCCCCCGCCACATGGACACCACTGAAGAGTTTGATGGTTTCGCTCCCACTCTGAATGTGATCATCTCAGCTCTCCCAGAGGCCCGCTTTGACTTTCCCCGCCACTTCCTCTGAGATCTTACCCAGAGGATTGGCTGGGTGAGCGACCCTCAGTTGGCTACTTGTCGCCTGCTTATATGATTTTTTTGGTCCCTTAGTGGGAGTTTTTGTCGATTTGCCTGGGTTTGTCTTTGCCCTCTTCCTGTTCACAGGGGAGGTTCCGGACGATCAGATCCGAGGGATCGTCCGGAACCTCCCCTCGACCTTTTTGTCTTTTCCAGCACACGTTGCTTCTCTTTCGAATGGCTCGTACTGGCTTTCATTCCTTCATTGCTTCTTCTGCCAGACGAGTCTTCCTGCACCTATGTATTTCCGCACCATTGCGGTTTTTCTTCTTTTTTGGGTACTGCCGCCAGCGTCACTGGTGGCTCCTGTGGCAGTATCCATAAAGGCGATTTTATTTGGTGCATTCAAGGATGCCCCAGAAACATGACTTGGGCCCACCTGCGAGAAGCCCTCCGGTTGAGTCCCTGCCGAAACTGGGTGCGCCAACTTAGGGCTCTCCCCTCGTGATCCCTCGTCATGAGGATTGGGTTTGTTTTAGTTTGTATTATCCATGATGGCTGTAGTGGTTGTTCATCCCTCCTGGCTCACCACCCACCATGGGGCCCTCAAAGACAGGGACGCTGCACTACGATCGCCAGGGCTACTAAGGGGATATCCCTGGAGTGAGTTGCGCACGAGACGCATCCAGAAAGGAAAACCTGTTCAGTGCGCCTGCGCCCCCCATTGCACCAAAGGAGCTCACCCTGCCGGCCCTCGACTCCGCTATTCCTAGGAACTTTGATACAGGTGGGTTAGTTTCTACTGCCTGTCTGGGAGAAATTTGGACCAAAGCGACGTTTTGCTGAGCAGTTCGGTACGCCAGGATTCCTTCATCCCCGGATACGGGTCGCCACGCACGGCACAAATACGTGAATGACAATAGCGTATCAGCGTGAACACTTATTCGGAAACTACCTTGTGCCGCACAGTGGTTCAGAACGCGAAAAACGTGATCGAAAATCAAATTTTCAACTTCTTCGTACAATGTTGAAATTGCACCAATTTAATCTTGAATAGTTGTTCTATTTGATAATATTAATAATATGCATATTATTTACATAAGTTCTTCTATATTTGATTTCAAAGTTCAGTAAAATTGAGACGTTGCAAGTAACCTTACTTATTATTGGATAAAGTTTACCTAGTACAAGAAAGTTTATTGCTTGTAACCGGTAACCGGATTATAAAAATTTGCCTTGAGTGAAGGATTACGTTTAGTTCTACACAACCCTACACGGAAATTACTTCATTTATGCTTAAATTAGCTCTTTGGCTTTGTAAATTCAAAAAAATTAGCTGCCAATATTTGCCTATTCAAAATATATAAAAGAAAATCCCGCACAGTAGCCGATCAGTTGAAACGCAACTTTGAGTCGAACCTGTATGCAGATTATTCTGGGCGCATTTTCGAAATTTGTGACATTGTAAGAGGTTGTGTTTTTGTTGCAGTAGTTCTTTTGAAAATTTGTAACATAATGGCCGCGAAGAAAATATGTCTATTGGTATTAGACGAAGTCTCTATGATAAATGATGATAAATCGACTGAAAGTAAGAAACGAGCAATTTATCGGTATATACTTGACACATACGGACTTGCCGAAGATGATAAATCAAGTAAAAATTTTGTATTGGCTTGAACAAATGATTTTTCCAAGATATTTTAAATATTGGAAATCGTCCAATAAAATATCTAGTGTTTTTATGAAAAAGCAAAATGTTTGGCGAGAAGAATAAATTATTTTTCCTTAATCCATTTACTGCGATCGACCATCAACTTCGGGTATTCGAGGTCGTCCTTAAAAGAGTTTTGCTCAAAGTTCTGTTGTTATAAACAGGCGTAAAACCCAGGAGCTCAGAAAAAGTACTTCCGTGGAAAAACTTGTGCAATCAAAGTAGAAAGTGGAGATATTAGTACTACCGATTGGATAATTGAAAGTACTTCAACTACACCAAGTAGAGGCAAACGAATAGTGATAAAATGGAAAGTCCCGAACAAGAACAAAATGCCATGACACCTGAAGAGGCTCCGTCATTTATTATCTCGGGTGGTTTTACGAAGCAGCAATATATGCCTATTGGAGCAACAGCTTTAAAACATGCTTGCAAACTATATCCAAGTTAACACGCTATTCTACAAGCAAAAAGACATAATTTTGTATTTTGGACAAACATTTCTACAATATAATTTGAGGATGTTTTGAAGGTTGTTTTTTTTATTAACCCAGTACATACTACAAAACATGTAAAAGTCAATGCATTAAGGGGTGCTTTTGACAAACAAATACTTCGAATTTGCAAACTAAACTGTATAATTTGTATAAAAAATATTATTCGTACTTGTATTAAGTGATATCAATTTTTCGCATTTAAGGGTTGTATTTTTGGATAATTTTGACAAATACGGGTTTTTAATGCATAATTTCAGATTCAGCATACCCAAGAACATAAACTTACTCAACTTTTAATGTAAAATCTGTTAATAGTAAAGAGTAAACAATTTCGATCGCGTTTTTCGCGTTCTGAACCACTGTGTGCCGGTCACAATAATAAAGTAGGATTTTTGGTTCAACCTTCTCTGGTCTAGATCCGCCGTGTTGTCACTATTGTCACTAATTGGTCATATAAGTAAATTATGCCAAACTCTATTGGAGTTATCAAAGAAGGTTACCTTTATTTGGGTTAAAGCACATTGTAGCATTATTGGTAATGAGACTGCTGAACAACTGGCTAAATCAACTTGTGAAATAGAAAATATTAAAATTCCGCACTTCCGATATATTGAGCAGCTTTTCAAACGGAGTATGGATGTTGCCTGAAAGAGAGCTTACTCAGAATATGTTGGAAATAGCCACACACAATATTGCCTCATCCATCCTGTTCTACCAATAAATAAACGGTATATTTTTCAATTAAAGACTGGTAGATTCATCTTCCATAACTCGGCTTAAATTAGGTCACTGGTGCTTTCCTGCCCATTTATTTAAAATTGGAATATTGCCCAGTAGCCAATGTGAGTATGGTTCTAGCGATGGAGATTTAAATCACATTGAATTCTCTTGTAATATTCATTTTATGAAAAGAAGAAACTTCATATACAAACTCGCATATTTAAATGTCTTACCTCCATTGAATATCGTTCATTTCTTATTATTGAATAACAATAACATTTTTGGTTACAATGTTACCTTTTTGAAACAATAAAAAAAATCAAATATAATCCACCCCTTTGATGTAAAACATATGTGTTATCCTTATTTTTCGTGGTCTAGTGTTTGACTGTTAAATAAAAAGACTTTATGATAAACCCCTTAACGTGAAGAAATGTGTCCTTGTTTCATCCAACCCCCTTGAGCTGGCAAAAAAAAAACATTCGACTTTAAGCATACATTTTTAATATAAGCAGAAAAGATTTACAGGACTGGAATGTGTGGCATACAAGTAAAAATCTTGAAAATAATTGTATGAGAACATTATAGTGTGTGCTTGTTCGATGCCACCGTTAATACATATATAGGTTTTAATACCATTTACTACTCTTAACATTGACTGCATCGAACAAGTTCAGAAAATAAAATAAAATAAAAACTCCACGCGTTCTAGAACGGCATTCAAATGTTTCGGGTTAATATTTTATTTTGTTGAATAATATCAATTTATAAACAGTAATAATTTAACAGAAGAATGAGGATAATTTGTTTTGTAGTTAGTTCCTTCAATCACCTGAATCTCGTCCGATGCTGTTATACTTGGATTTACATAAAACTAGTCTAGAATGAACAACTTGCCAACGCGCATTCGAAATCTGACAAATATGATATAATATTCATTGCTTATCATCTTCGATAAATTATATTTAAAACGTAAATTAACTGGAATCTATTTTTTTTTCTTTTTATATGATAGCTTTACTCTTATGAATATTACATGAAATTGGCGCACAATTAATTTAAGTCATTATTTTCTGTTAGTGTAAATCTCAATGGTTGCAGTACAGTAGTAGTAGTAGTAGTAGTGGTAGTAGTAGTAGTGGTAGTAGTAGTAGTAGTAGTGGTAGTAGTAGTAGTAGTGTTTGGCTATCGACCACGTGGTCTTTCCACGGTGTTATTTGTGCATTTATGTGTATGTAAATGGGCTTGTCACTTTATAGGATCGCCCCCGTCACTCGAATGCACCATTAATTGTATCCTAATGGTGAATGGTGCCGGGCACCAATCCAACTGCTAATCCGAACTAACGTTGCTGCGCTATCACTAACGCTAGTTCGGCCGCAACCGAATACGCCACCACCGACGCATCGCGGCGTGGTCTTACATTATATTTTATTGTAGAAGTTGATTTACACACTAGTAGGTGAAGAAGAATAATAAAATTGTACGTACTATATATACATGTTTGGTTTCAGGAAAATTCTTGTATAAAGGTTTCATTTTTTTATATCGAAGATTTGGAATTAAATCAAACAAATACTTTCCTAATGTAATAAAAGTATATTTACAAGAAGTCTTGTATGTACACCCACAGAAGAAATATAAACAAAATGTCAGTCGAAAAGTCCATTGTACGTTAGCGGCATATCACAATCGCATCATAGATCCTAATACAACTTAGAACTTCTTGCCTGGCTCTTCCTTTTGTGGATGCGCGGCGATCCAGTCCAAAGCTCTTTGGATATACGCTGGGATCTCTGGGGCAACTGGAAGATGGGCACCTTCTGGTTGGTATCCGTTTTCGTTGGCGACGTAGTGCACGGCGTACTTGACACCATCATCACCGGTGTACTCGAACGATCCAGTGACCTCTTGGGAGTCACCGTCGGGACCACCGGCGTTCTTCAGGATTCCACGAGCCTCGGCCTTGATTCCGTTGCCAGCTTCGAAGGAGTGTTCGTAGGATCCATCGGGGTTGATATCTGAGGATTGCCTAACGATGGGGATTTCGTCAGCGGGGGCGGCCATGGCGGCAACGGCCAAGAAAGCAAGTACAATAAACTGAAAGAATAATAATACCAATTTATATATATACATACACACATAATTGTTAAAACATGATAGAATTAGAATATATAGTAGTAAATAATTATATCTGCTTATAGATATACTATAGTACTTTAAAATAGTGTGTATAAAAAGAATAAAAAATAAATGCTAAATAAGATATTTATCTTTACATAAATATTTCTACAGATAAAATTACTATTTTTTGCATAATAAACTATAATACCGTAGCATAAATTAAAAGCATGAATAATTGTATACGAAAGTATATTGTGATCAGCACTAATAGCAAATTAAATTAATTCATTTTTTTCCAAACTCGCTAAATAATATTTCAAGCAATCTTACTATAAAAAATATAGTAGCAACAATTTCTCTGGGATCAAGAAAATTTTCAATGTTTTATTAATATTATTTTTTACATTACGGTATATAATTTTAAAGACACGATTGTATATTCGGTTGCATATAAGAAAAGTTATTTTTTATTTGTTATTTAATTTGCATACTTTCCATTAATAAAATTAATTTTAAACTATTCAGCATATTAATTATCACTACATGTTTATGTTTTTTTGTAAAATATATATCACTGAAAATAACTAATACTCAGGATGCTGTTATTTTGTTATATTAAAAAAGACTACCATTTATATATCTATTTGAAATAATTAATATTTCTTGTTAATACATTTAGATAACATTAATACTATAAACAGTTTTTCTTCTCTATTTTTACTAGAAATAAAATAATAAAAACAAATGAATTATTTAAAACAATTCTCTTATAATATTCGTATTTAATAATTAAATCGAAGCCTTTTAATATATAATAAAATAGTTATTTAATTAATTAATTGAATGGTACTCTAATAAATAGTTTAATAAATATGAAGCATGCAAACCGTACATTTTAATTAATATTACTAATTCTCTATTATCACAAAAAATAATACGCTAAACCAAGAATTTAAAATCTGTTAACTACAGTTCCATAATTTATACATTATTTTTAATGCAATAACATATAAACATTTTAAAAAACAATATTATAAATTGGTTGAATAATATATCGTCTAAAACTCGAGTCATTGTTAGTTTTGTATTATTATATAATTAGACACAGTCATTAGAATACATTTTATCAATCAATAAGTGAACAATTTCGTTTCAATGTTTACAAAATATCACATAGAAGCCAGTAATAGTTATCAATAAGAAACATTAAGTTATATTAACAAATAAAGCCGAGTTAAAAATTAATTTTAATGATCGTTACTTAATGTTAATGATTAAATGAATTAAATCTAAATAAAATAACTAAAATAAATCGTTTTTCAACGTTAATTTAGAAATAAATAATAATATTGGCTCTTCCAATGTTTATTAAAGAGGCTGTTTAAATTTTTTTTTTAAAACCTATGATAATATTCCAATAAATAGGCGTTTCGGCAATTAATTTCATCATTAAATTATTACGAACTTTCCAAGAACTGACACAATTAACATTTAAGCAATCCGTTTTGACCCGCATGACGATTACAATTTTTTCCAAATCACTACGTTTCAATGAGTAACTAAACGCGGATAATGTATATGGTATTCACAAAAGTAATCAATTGGTACTCACAGTCCTCATGATAATTTTTTTGTTGTGTGTATCTTCACTGATCGCACTAATCGATTTGATGTCCACTGCAATTACAGGGTCCCCTTTTATACCAAAATCCCGAAAATGCTAATTACAATTCGTGAATAAAAAGATAATCAACAAATATAAATATGTGAGTATATGCAGAAGAGTGATTCGTTGTCCTCAAGGTCGCGATTATCGAAGAAGACGCTCAAGACCAAGGATGGTCCCTCCGGCTAAACGGTTGTTTTTTTTTTCTCTATAATCGGTCTTTTTTTGCTTCTTTTCGTGCAAGTGTAAAGTTTATATGTCAAGATGAGCTATTATTTCGCGGCTGGTGTCATTGCTTGTATTGAGAATGTTAAATGTTAAGAGGGAATTCGGTAGTGATGATGCAATTGTTCATTTTTTATTCGGGCGTTTAATTAAATTTATTTATGTATATGCTATTCAAACGTTTATCCTAAGAATGTCGAAATGCCAATCGAAACTTATAATTGCCAAAAGTGTTTGGCTGTGATAATGAATTATTGTACTGTTTAATGTAATGGTTGTGACTTTCGTTTCGGTAATTGCTGCACTGACATTTCTTTAAGAAAACATATATTTTGTTTGACCTAAAATTTTAATAATTATTATAATCGACACAATATTTATGTTCCAGATATGTTTTTTTTGTTGATATTTGATATTTTAAAGTATGATTTTTAATACTAATAAGTCACATTATTTTTTATATTTATAATTAATTGTACAGAATTTTCAATTATCTGTAATATACCTTAAGAGTTGATCTATGCGATGACTATATAAAAATAATTTATATTAAAAATTGACTTTAAGATAAACTAAACTATTAGGAAGTGAAAATGTGTATTTATTGATTTATAAACTATGATAAATTATTGATTAGAAGTAAAGTAAGGTATCTTAGTAAAGTACAAGCTCTATAGAAGTTGTTTCCTTTTATTACCAGGAAAAATAATTGCTGGATAATGTATTTGCAAATTTAAATAATATTGAAATCAAAGCCTTTAGTACTAAAACCTATCCATAACACTATATTGGCATTTCTTTACACTTTGAAGTTAACAACAATGAAAATGGTATATGTCAGACTTGTCTTTAAAATCGGTAATTTAATTTTAATAACCGTATTGATT
The DNA here is from genome assembly GCA_963969525.1 of Ontholestes murinus. Lineage (NCBI taxonomy): Eukaryota > Metazoa > Arthropoda > Insecta > Coleoptera > Staphylinidae > Ontholestes > Ontholestes murinus. Next base: position 38,352,905 of record OZ018391.1, read on the forward strand.
ATTATTCAATAATGGTTTATATGTATGCGTTAAAACTTAAATACATTAAATGAGATATACAATTAACCTCCCATTTTAATAAATATACTGCGGACTTCACATAGTTTAAAGATAAAGGAAACCAAGAAAACTGAAACCAAAAATTTATATTTATCAGGCTTCAATCAAATCCAATATATATGGAGACTAGTTAACTAGTTGAAATAATATTTCCAAAACTTGAAAGTGTAATATTTTATGTCGAGAGTTTTTCCAGAAATATTGCTAAAATACTTGTCAATGGTCAATAAAGAAGATATTTGATTCATAATACAAATTACTGCAGAATCTATTAGAAATAATAGAAAGATATTACGAGTACATTTTAATTACTTATGAAGAGATAATCTTTACATTCATGAAAATGGAGGTTACATTAAGCATTTACTATAAAACGAGATATTAAACAATTATTTATTAATGAATATGTTATTTTTCTATTCAATCAATTCATATTATTTAATTATCGTTCGATCAAGTAAGCGGATTATCTCATTAATAAATAAAATAATAAAATACTGTTAAGAGACGAAAAACATTAAAATAATACACTCTTTCAAATATATATTTTTTTATTTTCAATAAAACAGATTTTAGTTTTTTATGTTATGGTACTTTTGTTTTTATAGTTCATAGATAATAATTGCAATAATGACTATAATAACTGAAAGTATCTGTTATATTATGGTAATCAACTATACCTAATTTCAATTGTTATAAACAAAATTAATATCATTTTTGAGACTAATTCCAGCTTAACCATAAACTTAAATACATAATTTGTGTTAAATCATCTTATTTTGATCCCAGGAATATGTTGTTCAGCCATTTCCCCTCATTAACGGGACACCCTGTATATTGGCTCGCTATTGTTGATAATAATTGTTTGGCAACTTTAATAGTTTTATCGCGCGCAGAGTTAATATTCACAGGACAATATTCTTCCTATTCACTAAAAAGAGGGACGAACATTAAGTGAATAACAACAGGCCCATTTCTATTTTACCGAGACCAAATATTTGAAACGAATGGGCTTTTTACTAAAATTTTAGCGTACAATTTTTCACCATAAATTATGATTAATGTCATACTTAATTAACACTGACATCTGTCGTGTATTAATAGCATGGGCAGTCTATGCCTTCTAAAATTTGCGAAGGTGTAACATAGGATTCTATACCTTCCTGTAATTTGGTCAATGTAAACTCTTTGGCGATAACTCTACGTCTTGTTTGCAAAAGTAAGCAATAAATTGAGGCTGACCATGCTCAAGGAATGCTATCTATTAAATACTTACATTTTAGTAGGTAGTTATACAACTAATCATTGTTTCTTGGGCATCATATAGATTTCCACATAACAAGGATCTCACCTAACAGTAAAAAATATCCATTACCTCTATCTATTGATAGTATTTTATATTTTTATACTAAAATGTATTCGGTCAATGAGAAAATAGAAATTATAACGTGGTTTTATGGCAGAAATAGTTCTCGACAAGTAAGTGCTTTATTCAGTGTTAAATACCCGGAGCGACCAGTTTCCAGCCATACAAAAAACGAAACCATTATTCGTAAATGTTGAAAGTACTGGAATGCAAATTAACAACTGTAAGTTGTTGTAAGTAATAATATTATTGCTTCACCTGCTCCAAATGAGACTATTTTCAATACGGTGGCCAGTGTTGTAGAATATCTAAATTTAACCATACAAATGTGTTGAGAATATTAAAAAGAATAAATTTAAATCATACAAATATGAAAAGGACCAGGAAATGTTTAGAAAGGATAAAGCCAGGCGGAACGAATTTTGTAATACGATTATGGAAATGGCGAATGGAGATTGAAACTTCTTGGGTAATATCTGTTTTACGGATTAATGAAAATTTACTCTAAATGATGAACCAAATGTACAAAATACCAGAATATAGGCTTCTTAAAACATATGGGCAGGAATTTTCGGATTAAACATTAAAGGACAATTTCTCATAGAGGGAATATTAACAGGCGAAAAATTTTTGGATTTATTATTTGAAAATATTTCTTCAGGCTTGGCCTCCTCGATCCCCTGATCTTTCCCCAAATGTTTTTTTTCTGTTGGGACATTTAAAATGTAAAATTTATAAAGAATTACCTTTTAGTAATAAAGAAGAATTGAAAAATAATAATAATAGGTTATTGTCAAGCGTTGAATAGAGATTTTTTGAAAATTTATTATAATTTTTGTTAACATTGCTTCAATTTAGGTTATTAAATGAGTTTTCTGTTAATTATTTTATTTATATTATTAAATTAGTTTGACACTGTGATACCATTTAATATTCCATGTTGTAAGAGTTCGACTCAATTATTCGAATTTTCAACATTTCGATTTTGTTGGTGTTACCTGTAGGAATTAAACTGTGTGATGAGGGTGATGAGATATGTTGTACCATAAAGTGGATTTCGAAGTCGTTGGGCGTCGTCGCCTTCATTGAGATTATCATTATGTTTTTCTATTGCGATTGTCTCGCGGATAATTCTTTTGGTGAAATGGTCTAATACTGCGATGAAAGTCGTGTGTCGAAATTTATATTGTATCCCGTGGATTTAGAATGTTTGTCCAGAGATGGGGAGGCTCGGAAGTGTTCATCTCACCGTACGTTCATGCATCTATTGGTTTGTCCGATATAAACTTTATTATAGTCGGCACAGGGAATTTTCTATATTCATTAATTTTTAAGGAATAATGTCTTTTAGAGAAGTAGTAAAAATTGTTTTGATATTGTGTCTTTTTAGTATTTTGAAGATTTTATCTGTTGCACCTCATATGTACGGAAAAATGTTATATTTGAAATTTCTTTGGACGTGTCGATGTTTTAGGGTTGGATTTTTGTTTCAGTAAGATGTTACTGTACCTGGCGGGCGGCCAATTCGTTAATTAGATTAGATGTATCTACTAGTCGGAGGAAGCGAGTTAAGAGAGTTTTTGCCACAGAACGGAGTCTGGCAGGACTGACAGTTCCATCTGAGTTTTTATTGATAAGTATGTTGAGGGAAGGCAATCGATTGTTCTGTTCTAGTTCCGTTGTGGATTTAATTTTAGGATGTATATTGTTTAAGTGCTTAAGGAAATGATTAAGCTTGTTATTACCAAGGAAAGATGTCATCAACACAACGTAGCCATAGGGATAGAGTATCTAGTGCGATGTTCTCGAAGTCCTTCTCTGGTGATCACAGGTGAGAGTGGGCGATCCCATTGGTGCTCCTTCAATTTATTTATAACGGTTTCCATTGAACAGGAAGTAGGTGTTTAATGAGTTCTATATTTGGGGTAGGCTGTTGATTTTTGATTTTTAAAAGTTCAATTGTTTCGTTGATAGGTACTTGGATGAAGGGGGATTTAATATCACAACTAACCAGAATGTCTGTTCTAGATAGTTTTATAGGTTTGGTGAGGTGTGTTTGGCTTGTTCGGCAGTAAGTTGAAATTGTCTGGCTAAAACATTAGCCAACTTTTGTGTGGCGAAAACATTTACGATGGGTATGAGTGATCTGTCAGGTTTATGTATTTTGGGTGGACCGTATAGCTTTTCGCGTGGAATTAAATATTGTTTGGTTTCGCTATCTAGAGGCGACATGATTTTAGTTTAGGTAGGTTTTTCCATGTACATTGTTGGATAAGAATCGATCAATTTATTGTGGCGTTCCCTTTGTTAGCTGGTAAGACAATTACGTTTTTATTTTGTTTTTCATCGTTGCAAATTCATTTTATGATAAGTTAGGTTTGGATGAAGATTAAAGTATATAGACCATTTCTTTTGTAGAAACTAGATTCAATATTGCATATAATATATTCTACAGGAATCGTGCGTAGAGCAACAGAAAAATTATTGCCTTTTCATACGAATAGTTGAAAATTGTTTTGCGGTGGTGCTGAGTTTTAGAAGTATCGTGGTGAAAACAGGTGGTCCTAATTTTTTTGTATTTCTGTTTTAGTTTGTTGGTCGACAGTGCTTTGGTGGTTTCGGTGCAGAATTGAAATACTTGATCCTAAAGTATCCAAAGCGTGCGGTGAATTTTGTTTAAGAGTAGAAGGCAAAATGTGAACGACTTGACTTGACTTGCTACTCGGTTTGAGCAAACTTGCTAAATTGCAAATTCGAAGACTTAATCCGAATGGTAAAGACAAGATTGATCAGATTGTCCAAATAATATAACAATATAAGCTAATTTAATAATTATAATTTAATACTGTATTAAAACATTGATAATGGTCACTTTGTGTGCGAAATATATATCTGTGAATTTAAATAAAATTTGTGAAGAAAGGTTTTTAGTGCTTATTAATTTAATGTAAGCTAAATTTAAATAAGATATATTAATAAAAATATTTGTTGTTACAGCACAAAAAATTGAGTGTGATAACAACAAAGTACATTTATTAATGAATAGAATGGTTGTGGCCATTACTACGTTGTAATCCATACATCACTCCTGTAAGAAAATGTGACAACATCAAGGTCACGTTTCTATAAATAGCGTCAAATAAAGCATATCAACAATTTAATTTGTTATTAATTCATTAAAATCAGAAATAAAATGAAATGACATCAAAGTTTCTAACGACGTAGATAAAACTGACCTGTTTTAATGATTTAAAAATTAAATTAAAACAATAATAATAATAAAATTGTTCCTGATTTTTTCTCATAAAATTAACCAACAGATGTGTTTAAAAAAAACCTGTTGGTTGAGATTCAAAAAAGACTGTATAACTGGTAATAATTACAAATTGTGCATATAATAAAAGAACAAGGTCTTGGCGGACTTTAAGAGCATTTATTTTAGTTAATCCTAATTAAAGTTAATATATTACAAAAAAACTATAGTTTATGAAATAATTAAAGAAGTATTACCAGCAGGAATGGAAAATATCTCTAAAGTTAAACTAGTAAAAAAAAGTTTACTATATATTATTGTTAATTTAAAAATAAGTTTATTAGCAATTGGCAAAAAATGTCAAAATATAAACTATACAAAATTTAAGAATTTTACAAAAAATGTGTTTTTATAAAACTTGTTCATTTTGTCATTCTCTTTAACTTTTGTTTGAAAAGTTTTGTAATATTTTTCATATTTAGAAAAATATAGCTAAAAACAAAAAACGCCTCGAGTAAACTTCCCTAAGTTTAAAGTTTCATCTCAATCAGTTCATTCGTTTTTGAGATACAGCGCCCACGGACAGACAGACGGACACACACAGGCACAAAAATGTTTTCCAGAAATTAGTGTAATGGACTCTGGGGACCTCAAAACGGATATTTCCGCAAAAAAACTTCCCCTATATATACTTCGTATATATAAAAAGCATAACAAATGATTACTTTTTTATTAAGCCTATTTAAAAAATTAAATAACTTTGTACACCACTCTTTTTTTAGTAGCTGCACTGTTGAATCGAATATTATATAAAATAAGTTAAAGAATTTTATATTTAATTCGATATATACATACTTAAGAGAGTAACAATATTTATTATAGTTTTAGAGTTAAGCATTTTAACTTTGCAAAGTTTTATTGGGCCATATTATTGCATTGAAAGTCTATTAGTTCAGATGTTGGTTTTATTACTAATTTCAACATAAACATAAACTTTTGGATTCAGATATAGGGTTTTAAATCATCATATTTTTATCACAGGAATATATGTTTAAGTCATATTAATACGACAATACGGGTATATTGATTTTTTTGAAAAGCTAAAAATCTCATTCGGCTATATTTTAGTATAAATTCGTTGAATTTCGCGAGACTGTTATTTTAAAATAATCAGAATTTATAAATTTTCATTTATTTAATTATGATAATTATTATTTGACTTTTAATTTATCTGAAAAAATATCATTTGTTCAAAACTCACATTATAGTTTAGCCTTGTATGTGAATAAGTTTTTATGTAAAAAGACCACGGCGGACATTTAAACAGTATAATATTACACCCATGATGAAGTTGGGCTTTAAAAATAATTTTATTACATCATGCACAGCTTGTTTAGTCCATTTCAACATCGATTTGTCGTCATTGAAAACCCCCATTCTCAGTGTGTATTTTAATTTACTATACTAGTTAGCCACAAATGTTAATAATTAATTGACTGTATATCAATGTGTGGATTTAACAAAACCTAAACATAAATATAGTATATATCTCTTGTTAATGTAATAATGCTTATTCTCAGTTTAATCTAACATATGAAATATGATACAAGTCAACTTAAATTAATTACCAGTGCTAAATATCCACTTCATTCGGTTAAAATTATTTTATAACGAATACCTATTATATGTAATTACTTAAATATATATTTATGGCGTTAGATAATTCTTATAATAATACATTAAGTCCCATAATTTATATGCAAATCCAGACGTCTGACATTTAAAACAAAATAAAATGATGTCATACGGTTTGGAAGCATCTTCAAAAACGTGATTATTGTGTTGCCTAAGCCAAATTGCTGCTGGTTGTGGATGCTTAACAAAGCCAAAACATAGATGACATCTCAGTTATAAATAGTTATTGTTATGTATAATCGTTATACTAAAATATTTTAAAAATTAATTTAAACATTAATAATAATAATAAATATAATAATTTATTTATTATTATTATTATTAAACGTTACATTTGACTTATAGAATTATAAATCAAAATTATGTTTGGTTTAACAGATTTAAAACTAAATGTGCTTGTAGTACAAAAGCATTTTCTGAATAAATAACTAGAGTATTAATAATAAATTGCTGAAAGATTTCAGTGAAAAGTAATTGATTGTAAGGATAATTATCAATTATAATATAGTTTATTAACACGAAGATAGTCAGAAACCTAAATACTACATTATAATACCATTACGTATAACTTAAGAGTTTAAAACTCCAAAAAACTTTCTTGTTCTTTCCCTGTGTTTAACTGTTGATGAGATCCAAAATAAATTGAGTTAACAAAACGATTTAAGATTTAAAGTGTACACTGTAAGTAGCAAGCTATATATATATATCTGTCATGCTGACATTAACAGCCAGAAAATTCTCTCCGAAAAAGGGGAAAAATACACTAAATGAAAGTATCTACTGAAGATTCCAAATGTCGAAGAGGATACTAGTTCCCTCAACATTATGGTAAACAACGGGTTTGAGTGGAAGACCATATTAAATTGTGAACTCCGCCTGTGCTCCTTTCGCCCAAAATTTAATGTATGTTTTTATTTAATTAATATGTTTATTATGTATTATTCAAGGATGGAGACCAAAGATAAATAAATAAATAAATAAATAAATAAATAAATGGAGCTTAAGAGTGTGTGCTTACTTTACAAACAAGAAATTGTAAAAGATAACAAAAAATATAAATGTTCAAATGTAGTGCATATTTGATGTTTTCATCATAAGAGAAGAAAACACATGGAACTAACAAGTGACAATAAATTTGTGTGCTGTAAAAATACGGACGACAAATATAACCAACAAAATAGTGATGAAGATATTCATAAAGATAGAATTGTAAGAGAAATATCTAATTTAAAGGCAATAATTGATAATAAGCCTATCATAAATAAAATGAGAGAGAAAAATGAGATTTTTATAAAATATACAAGGATATTAGAACTCCATTTATTAAGTCTGCAAAGACGTTCAGAAACTACAAGACATTCTACAAATTCCTAGCAAGTCAAAGTGAACAATAAAGTTAATACATATAAATACTGTAGAACATAAGACATCAAAAGAAAAAACGAACGCCTGGGATAAGAAGTAAGAAAAATCAAAAGAACTTGTTGACAAATATTTCAGAGATAAAGTAATATTATCACCATAAATATTAACCATTGATGAAGATTGAAACTAGCTTAGAATCGAAGGGAAAAACAACTATACAATTAGAGAGGCTTTCAATTAAAAGAAACGTTTATCTACACGTTTACAGAGTTGATAAGGACATCACAGAAGATATAATGGGTAAATATCTAAGAAGAAACGTATAGTTCCTTTAAAATGATGTTTCCAATTGAACAGTTGAAAAAAATGTAATATGGTAGGCGTTTTTTTTTTCCCATCTTGCAAGAGACATGCACTGAAATCCATCATGAAAAACTTATGAAAGAAAATATTTAATGTCAATAGAGAATCCATACTCCATAAAATTAAAGACGTAGAATCATATTTTCAAGAACAAGGAGAGACATGTAATATTAGCCGAACTTTGTTTATCCTATCAAGAGCTTTTGAATTATGTGTGATATGAATACAAAAAACTAATGCATATATAATAACTGTGTAGAGCACAATCAAGCGATTATAATAATTAATTCTCTCTAGTTAAACATAATATTATTATAATAGAAGATTTTAATGTTAATTTCTTTTCAAACGATGGTAACACAACAACTTTACATGCTATGGATTAAGACAACTTGTTAATTTCTCAGCATGCTCAAGTAACTGCATTGACAATACTTTCAGCATTTATATAGATAATATATCAACTCTGAAACCAACATGTATAGTGTCATTGATCATAATGGTATTTCTGCTACCTAAAAGCAATAACCAAGTAAATTCTTATGTTATTCTTATATATAATATTTTATTACAATTTGTTAAGTAGTTCTGACTGGGGTTTTATTAATTCTGACAAAAATTGTTAAGCTAAAATAATTAAGCTGTTTGATGTCATAGTGGATAGTTATCAAAGAGTATTTCCCAAGCGTGTTGTTAGTCATTCAGTCCACACTGGTATAATAGTGATTTGCAAAATATGAGAGAGGCAATAAGCCTAATTAAAGAGTTATATCTTTGGAATCCTAACACTGACTTAAAAACATTATGTAGAAATCTCACTACTGAAATTAAGCATGCAAGAAGCCAGGCGAAGATAAAAGTAAATGATTATATTAAACAATCACCAAATTATATTAGATGTGTGTGGAGACCAATAAATTTCCATATAAACATTCTACTCACATACTAACTTAAACAAATGTAACTAAGGGTGAGTTAAACAATTTTTTCATTAATGTAATAAACAAAATTGTTGTAAACATATCACACATTGACGCAAATCGAGTTATACATATTTCATTGGTAAAATCTGTCCTTTAAATTGAAAGAAGTATTTGTTGTGCAGACATAATCATCCTGGCATTGACTTCACTTATTAATCATTACAACTCTCTCGTGTTGTTTAACAATATTTGAGTTTATCGTAATGATTTGCTAACACAATATCAATATGGTTTTATAAAAGATAAATTGACAATTTCTTAGGCTGCTTATAGAATATGATTTAAAATAGGATGTACACTTTCTTAACTTGGTAATTAAATTTACCAAACATATTTATTTTTATTTGTTGAGAAATTTATCAAGCAGTTTTCAGGTTATTGTGAAAACTAGTCATTACTAGACGAAGCCTCGCTTAAGTTCATTTCCGCAATGTGAAATAAGTTGTTTGGTAAGAGATAGCGGATTAAAATCAGATTATCGTTCACAACACTGAAATAATATTGGTTTCCGTAAGGTGTGCGGACTTTTTATTGATTTAATCAATGACGACAGAGTAACAATATTAAACTCTTGGCCATCAATCTCCTTATTAACAGGAATTGTTTCAAATAACATGCTTTTTATGTTCAAAATTAATTATATATTGGGGGCACAGTATCTTTTTTAAATTAATTGCTGAAACAAACTGGTAATAAAATTATATTTTATAAAGATGAATTTCTTTTTTTAGATTTATTGGAATTAGAACAGTTTACGGTTCGCACAGAGCCATTGTAACTGTCCGTTATAGCATACCACAAATAATGCACTTTTATTATACTGATTAAAATTCATCAGAGAAATTATAATTTAGTTTAAAAGACAGAAATAAAGTGAGCAATAGAGATGGAAATAGAAAGGGTCCCTCAAACCATATGCGAAGGAAACAAGTGGCTAAACTTTCTTCACAATAAACTGGACCATGATAAATATTGAAGTAATAATAGCATTCAATTTATAGTTTAAAACAAGCAATACACAATAAGTATTAAAATGTGAAAACACACCACATCAGTATTAATAATATATAAGTTCAACTAATGATTCTGTTAAATTTTGTAAATATAATTAATTCAACAATAATAAGACGTGCTGAGGAAAACGTGTAAATTTCAACAATTTTGAAATGTATTTGTTCGTGGATGCTGAACAACGAAATAATGGGCCCTCATTGTTTATTTATTATGTTTTACATAAGCCTGCAGATTTGTAGTATTAAAGTTGGTGCACCAAAAAAATGTATATTTACCTGAAGCATTTTTGGTCTTTTCATTTATTCTTCTAAATATGACTAAAAAATACATTTAATAATATTTATACAGTATAAGAGCTAGTAGCATTTAATTTAGGACCTCTTTGTTTAATTAATTCAATTTTCTAATAGTTGTAGTTTATTCTAGAAACATAAATATAAAAAAATAACCTATAATTTTTACTTATTTACAGGAGATTTTTTTTTCTGGATCTTCTTTCCGCATTGTAATTTCCTTGGGGGTGCGTTTCGGGATCTATGCTGTGGTAACCGAGAAACCCTCCTGAAATACAATATTGCAATAATTTCACTAGGTATGTTAATTATCCTTTATTTACCTTACATGTATTTTGGTTTTAAAAAACGTATATAGGCAGCCTAATATACATCTACAGCTTTAATTTTCTCACAATTGGGATACATTATAACGGGTGTCCAACAATTATTGCAGTCCCGGGTGGCGTTGGAATAAAAAACGTAGGTCGATTCTTACATGTTGCAAATAAATGAACTGACATTTTTAATGCACGTTTAGGTTATGTTTGACAATTAATATGTCAGTTCATATATTTGCAACATGTAAGAATCGACCTACGTTTTTTATTCCAACGCCACCCGGGACTGCAATAATTGTTGGACACCCGTTAGATTTCTCGTTTAAGTTTGGTTTGAGTCTTTGCTGTATCTGGTGAGTTTATTATATTAAATTATTTTATCTACGATCGTACAGAAAGTAGACGCTTTTTGCATCATTTTTCATTGTAAAATATGTTTCCATTAATTGAATTATTGAAATGACATTAAAATATTACTCATAAGAATATATTCTTTGAAATCCTTTACGATCGAAGATAAAATTTTGTAAGGCACACATGTAAAAAGTTTCTTTATTGCACTCCTGGCTTTAAAAAAACTCGCTCGTTCCTCGCTCGTGTTTTTAAACGCCAGTTCGTGCAATAAAGCATCACTTTTTACACTTGTACCTTAATAGTTATTTAAGATACAAGTGTAAAAAGTGATGCTTTATTGCACGAACTGGCGTTTAAAAACACGAGCGAGGAACGAGCGAGTTTTTTTAAAGCCAGGAGTGCAATAAAGAAACTTTTTACGCGTGTGCCTTACAAAATTTTATCTTCGATCGTAAAGGATTTCAAAGAATATATTCTTATGAGTAATATTTTAATGTCATTTCAATAATTCAATTAATGAAAACATATTTTACCCGCAGTGCACTAATGAAAGCGTTACTTAGCAACCAGTAAACAAGTTGCACAAATGTCGGCCGCCATTATTATTTATGGAAAAAATGTTCGCTTTATTCTAATCGCTTCGACTTGCATTAAATGAAATCTCCAGAGTTCTTAAATCTGCCATTTGGTTTGTATTATATATTTTATTTATAGTTTATTAGTTATTTGTATCAATTAATAAAAAATTAAGTTTTTCGTCGAAATATATTCATCTGTCAAATTTGACATTTCTGTGCAATAAAAACAGTTTGACATTACCGTGCAATAAAAACGTAAAAAAGCACTAGTGCTTTAAAAAGCCACTTTTACAATGATAAATGATGCAAAAAGCGTCTACTTTCTGTACGATCGTAGATAAATAACTATTTTTAGAATTAAATACTTCATATTTCCATGTTTACCTAATCATCTTTCTATACGTTTATGATGGAGGTTTCTACTTTGTTATATATCTATTCTATTTCGACATTCTTTGTAATCAATTTATAATAGTTAAAACTAATCAAAACTAATGATATGAAACTAAATAAATCATTCAAAATAATTAAATTTTTATTTAAAAAAATATCCAATATAGTAAATATTAAAACTATTTAGCATTATAACTTACTTTTGTATTAATCATAGTACATCCTTTTATTGTCATATCAGTAACATAATATACTGGTGAGAGGTATCGCTGGGTAATGGTTAAAAAGCATAGCTTATTTAAATGATTTCATTCTCCCTCATTTTATAATGGGTTACATCTGAAAGCATTATTAAAATATTTATTGCTTTGAACACTAATGAACTTATAGAAAGTAAGTTTGAAACTGCTGAGTGACGTTATTTCAAATTTTTATAGTTTTTACTCACTTCTTAATTTAATTTAAAAAAATTCTATAGTTTTGGAGAGTGTTGCCCACTTTTTCATATAACTTAAAAAAATAAAGTTTACTTTCAACTATAAAAATATTTTTGTGATAAATAACATAAATTTTATTAAAAATATATGAACTGCAACATTGTTATGAAATTTAATCAAGTAGTAGTAGCCTTCAATAGTTAAATTTTTATGGCATGCTCTGAGATATGTTAAAAATGGATTAAAAATATAAATTGAATCACTCCTCTACTTACAATATGTTTTTAAATAGTTGTTCACTTGTGTGCATACCTTAAGTTTTTGTTATGAATATAACTTTTGAATAATACTTCAATATAAGTATAGAAAAGAAAAAAAATCAACGCAATTTCATAAATAAGATTGACATTTATTTAAAAATAAATATCTTTATATATTTAGATAAGAAAATAATGTATAAATCTTAAAATCAGTTTTTGAATCAAAATGGCTTGGTAGTATTATACCTAATTCCATTATGTACATATATTGTTTTAAACTAAATATAGTTTACATTAATAAATAGAAAAAACACGAAAATATTTTCGTAAAATCTACAACAAATGAGTCTTATTAAGACTACAAGAACAAATCACTTTTGAAACCACTACTTCTCTAGCTAATACTTCGACAGACATTGAATAATACAAAAGTAATTTGCGTGTTACAAACAGCAAGGCTATCAAAGCAACACTAGTTTCAACGTATTTCTTTCTGTAAAATGAACTAAAAATGATTTAATGTACGTTAAAATAGTTTGTGAGTGACTATACTATGGTAATTTGGAACAAGAAATGAATTTAGGTTGATGTAATTAAAAATAAATTAGCAAAAGCAATTAAATAATTCAATACTCAATTTTATAACTAACTGTAGACACGTGTTTCGATATTTCAATCTCTTCAGTACAGCTTTATTATAAAATTGATTTTAAACATTAATAAAAACGTTTACTAAATTAAATATAATGAAATATAATGCCTTTCAAACACAAAGGAACAAGGGCAGACAGAATCTTGGAAGTTATTCACAGTGATATGTGCGGTCCAATGCATGTATTGATTGAGGATGATTACAGTCGCATGACATTTGTGTATTTTCTGTAAACAAAGGATGAAGTTATCAACAAATTTAAAGAGTTCCAATCAATGGTGGAAAACCAGAAAGACTGCAGAATAAAGACAATAAGATCAGACAATGGTGATGAGTTTTGCAATAATGAAATAGAAAAATTACTCAAAAGAAATTGTATCATACATCAGAAGACAAACCCCTACACCCCTGAACAAAATGGTCTATTGGAACGAATGAATAGAACTATTGTAGAGAAAGCGAGGTGCTTATTACTTGATGCAGACCTAAAAACCAAATTTTGGGCCGAGGCTGTACATACATACAGCGGTTTACTTGCGAAACAGATCAATAGTATCAGGTTTAGAAGGAAAACATCCTTATAAAGTTTGTAATGGTCACAAACCAGATGTAAGTGATTTCAGAATCTTTGGGAGCCTTGTAATGGTTCATATTCCAAAAGAAAGACGAACCAAATGGGAAAATAAATCCGTACAAATGATATTAGTAGGATACAGTGAAACAACAGACAGATTGTACGATGTCAACAGAAATATTGTAACTACAAGTAGAAATGTAGTGGTAATGGAAAACATTACAGAAAACTAAGTGCGGGTGAAGGACAGCAAGGAAGCCGAAATAGTGGAGAAAGTGAAGGACATAAGTTCTGAAGAAGATGCAGAAATAGCAGAATCGGTGGGGGATACAAGTTCTGAAGAAGAAACAGTAGCAGTGAGAGATACAAGTTATGAAGCTGAAGAAGAATGAAGTAGCAGTATGAATAACAGTGATTCTTTAGAGGGACAAGAACCAATTAGAAAATCCAAGCGACATCCGAAACCCAAGGTGTTTGAAGATTTTGTGACATACATGTGCTGCAATGGAGATTCTGTGCTCTCAGATCCATTAACAGTCGAAGAAACCTGTTCCAGGCGATGCAAGAAGAAATGGAAAGTTTCAAGGAAAATGAAGCATGGGATCTTACAGCATTACCGCAAGGAGGAAACGTAGTGATTTGTAAGTGGGTTTTTAAAAACCAAGTGCGTTATAGAGCGAGACTCGTAGCGAGAGGCTTCACTCACAGACAGGGGATTGACTATGATGAAACTTTCGCACCTATTGTGAGGCATTCAATTTTGAGAATGTTAATGGCTTTATCAGTCAAATTGGATTTGACCATAACACATCTTGACGTAAGTACAGCTTTTTTGAATGGTGACCTTGATGAAATAGTATACATGGAGCAACCAGAAGGCTTCGAAGTTGATGAATATAAGGTATGCAAGTTAAAAAAGGCTATATATGGTTTGAAACAAGCTTCTTGGTCTTGGAATAAGAAAGTTGAAAGTGTATTTAATAAGATAGGTTACGAAAGATCAAAGTTGGAACCGTGTATATATATACAGGGTGACTGACGAAAAACCTTTGGGGCTGTATCTCGCTTATTTTTTATCCGATTTTAATAAATAAAACATCAAATTAAACCATTTTTAAAAGACTTTAATAGAAACTGAACTTTTATTTTTTTCTTGCACCCAGTTTTTGACAAAAGACGATCAACTTTTTTTTTAAATTGCACTGTATATATATTTTTTATTGATTCACAAGGAGATTTTTTTCTGAATATAAAATTGTAGACAAATTTATCTATACATCGAACTTAAGTCGAGAAATTGAGGATTAAATAAATAAACAAAAAGTCAAGTATCCATTGTAAACAATATACAGAACCTATTTTAAATGTCAAAAGTGACAGTGACAGCCATTGATACAATACTGCAACGAGTTTTAATTATTTCATAATTAAAATGTTGCAAGATTTCAAACACTGTACTAGAATTTTGTACTTCTACAGAAATCGTTTTTCAGTTTTTAAAATCTTGCAAGATTTTTATTATGAATTTATTAAAAATGGTATGGTATTGTACCAATGAGTGACACTGTCACTTTTGACATTTGGAATAGGCTCTGTATATTGTTTACTATGGGTACTTTTTATTTATTTTTTTAAATCCTTTATCGTTTACAAATTTAGATTCAGAAAAAAAATCTCCTTGCGGATCAGTACAAAATATATATACAGTGCAATTTGAAAAAAAAGTTGATCGTCTTTTGTCAAAAACTGGATGCAAGAAAAAATATCAGTTCAGTTCATATTAAAGCCTTTTAAAAATTATTTAATTTGATGTTTTATTTATTCAAATCGGATCAAAAATAAGCGAGATACAGCACCAAAGGTTTTTCGTCAGTCACCATGTATATGAAAGGTAAAGAAAACAAGCTAACAATGATAGCTCTATACGTCGATGATTTCTTCATTTTTTCAAAAGACTAATCGGAACTAGATTTCCTAAAACAAGATTTAGGATCCAAGTTCAAACTAAAAGATTTGAGAGAAGCAAAACAATGTTTAGTAATGAGAATAGAAAGGAATTGGAAATAAGGGACAATAACTCTAGATCAAGAAAACTATGTGAATCAATTGCTGAAAAAATGGTTGATTGTAAACCAGTTAAGACTCCTATGGAATCGAAATTGCAATTGAAACCCAGCAATACAAAATGTAATGAAGATTTTCCTTGCCAACAACTAATAGGTAGTTTAATGTATTTAAGTGTACTTACACGACCAGATATTTCATATAGCGTGAGATATTTGAGCCAATTTAATGCTTGTTATGATGAATCGCATTGAAAATGCGTAAAAAGAATTTTAAGATATTTGAAGGGTACTAGAAGTCATTGTTTAAGATATGAACGGACAGGATCAGAAGTCCAAGGCTTTACAGATGCGGATTGGGCTAATCATAAACAAGATAGGAGATCATACACCGGTTACGTCTTTAATTTAGCAAATGCAGCTATATCTGGCAAAGTAGAAAGCAGAAAACAATTGCGCTTTCCAGTACAAAAGCGGAGTACATGGCTCTTACTGAAGCAACCAGAGAAGGTACATATTTAAAGAATTTTTATTGTGCCCGTTAACCAATGTGAATGATCCAATAGTGTTGCATAACGATAATCAAAGTGCACAGAAGTTGTCTATGAATCCTGTGGTTCATGGTAGATCCTCTGTAATATGAATAAAGTAAGTTAGTCTCGTGTGAACCACGCAAAAGAGAGTTTCAATTGTAATCGAAGTCTATTCCGGTGGGATCGTCGTATCTCACTCATCATGTAGGTGGCGCCATCGTCGAAGCATGAAAATTCAAATAACACAATAAATATATACACATTGTCCCCTGAAATTTTGAATATGAGTAATATAATATGTTTGTATTGTATCTCGATTATTATTGGTTGCCATGGTTGTTGCTGCAATATGCAAGCCAATTTGACTTACATAGCTTCAAAATGTTGACAGGAATTTTATGATCGTCTGGGATATTGTTTGGCTCAACAAGGAGATGTTTTCAAACATTTAATAAAGTGAATATTGTAGTTATTTGTTAATCCTTACGTCAGAATTGCGTTCGTAAAAATAGTAATATGAAATTATCGTGTAAATATGTTATATTTTAATTCCCTATTTTATTACAAATTTGAAATTACTAATTATTTCACGTTGGTCCACAATTCCAGTCCATTCAAATATGCGACCAGCGTGGTAACTAAGTAACAAGTAACACATTAAATTCCCATATTCAAAATTTCAGGGGACAACGTGTATACTGACCACAGCGTGAGATTTTAATAAATAACTTAATGTATTTAATTCATTATAATTATTGTAATCTTATATTGGAAGAAGGTAATATCCATTTCAATTGAAATGACATCCATGAGCAATACTTGAGTGCCTTCTTAGAGAGAGGGCCTTAAAAATGTGTTTACACAAATACCAGCATTGATAATATCTTCACAAATATAGGTATTGAGTACATCAAAACAGAAACAACAGTATCTAATCCTTTAGGGATTATTTTTGAGGTTATCCATCAATTGGAATATTGTATGTGATGATATACTTGACATTAATAAACAATTAAATATTTTTTTTTTAATACAATGTATTAATTACTCCAAAACTAAAAAAATATAACTTAACAAGAAATATGTTTCCTTTTGTTTAACCTTACGCTATAAGTAATGAAAGATGCTTGTTATTAGCAGAATCAAACTTTAAATCATAAAAAAACTAGATACAATCCACACCTAAACTTAAAAGTAACTGACCAACTGCTGTCCCGAACCATCGTTGCTGCACTCTCGCTAACGCTAGTTCGACCCCAACCGAATGCGCCACCACCTGCTTGTAGTAGTAACAGAGAATTATATACACTTAAATAATTACATGTATTTAAAATAGGTTTTATCCTGCTCCTGGTTGATGAAATGTCTTCGTGGGTGGTTTGATAAGTTCTTCATTCCTAGAATTAATTTTATGTTCAATAAGGGCTTGATAATCCAAGGGAAGATATAACGAAGTATAGGCATTGCAAGGAAAAGAATGTCATGCCTCCGGAACATTCGGAAGGCGACAAGGATATGGTAGATCTGATTAGAGTAACAACAGATAAGAAATCATATGCTGAAATAGTCGCCAACCTGCCATAGGAGAGGCACCTACATAAGAAGGGCTTGATAGGATGTCCCAGGCGATTTCATCTTTGAAATAAATTTTCGATTAAGTTTTTGTTTATTTTTTAAAATAATTGACATTATATATTGTAAGCAAATATTTTTTTCCTTCTATATTATTTTAATATTT
Source organism: Ontholestes murinus (assembly GCA_963969525.1). Taxonomy (NCBI): domain Eukaryota; kingdom Metazoa; phylum Arthropoda; class Insecta; order Coleoptera; family Staphylinidae; genus Ontholestes; species Ontholestes murinus. Next base: position 38,371,199 of record OZ018391.1, read on the forward strand.
TATTTCATATAGTAAATTTGGACAGATCTATTCTAGTTAAATTTAGTGGTTTTAATTTATTTGCTTCCTGATATCTTTTAGTTTTGTTTGTTACTAATGACGGTGAATATTTGTTTTTGAATTTCAGAAATAGTATTTTAGAATATACATTCACGTGGTAGTAAAACTAGGCAGTTTCTAAGAATTGATTTTAATTTTTTATGCTTGATTGTAGATGCTTTCACTTTATGATACATATTTTATAACTTATAATAAAATAAACTTGTTCATATGACACACTTTTATTATTTTAATTTTGTTGTTTTCGTAGCTCATTGAGTTTTAATTGTTTCATTCAAATGTGTTGTTTTCACCATGTGTTCACTTATTTCTTCGTATTTAGGTATATTTTCCAAAGTCGGGTCAACTATGAGAGATATATCATTTTAATTCTGTCGAATATGTATTAATTGTTTTTGAAATTTAACGTGATTCATTATGATCGGGTGCATTTCTGTATGTTTTGTGAAAGTTTGTGCCTTTATTAATTGATCAAAATAGTCATTGATTTCGATGACCGATTCGATAAATTCCAATTGCGTACTTGTTGGTATTTTAATCGCAATGTGATATTTTTAATTTGGTGATTTTAATAATTGTATGTATAACTATGATCTATTGAAATAAAACAAGGGTGTGTTGTTTTATTTTAATGTGTTATAAAGTTTCATTATGTATCCGCCTCTTCAATATTATGATTTTTATTAATATACAAATTGTTAAGTTTGTTTCGTCAATTAAGTATTTGGTAATTAATATTTGATTTTTATAGCTTTATAGTGTTTCTTTGTTTTAAAGTAAATTGTTGAAATTGGTTTCGTATCTTCTGTCATCTTCGGCATTTAGGGTGTAAGTCCAACAGTCCACATTTTGTTCTAAATGATGGTATAATTCTGTTAATTAAATCTGGTTCAGTTGCATGTTTTAGTAAATTTATTAATTGTATATCAGATCTCCGTTTTTGGGGCAGAAATTTTGGAAATGATTAATTTGTTCTTGAAATTCGAATATATGCTGTTCTGTGGATTTTTTGTTTTGATTAATGGTGTAATGCTGATTGAGTGGATTAATTCCCATTCAGATACTATGTTCCTTGCTGTTCACATTCGGAATATTATTATTCCTGGATGGTTAGGTTCATCTTATACCTAAAATAATGATTGTTAAGTAAACCTTAAAAAATAAAACTTCCTCCGGCTATGATAAATCACTACAAAACTAATAAAGGCTGCGATAAAAAATGAACTATCTAGAACAGAGGCGTCCAAACTTTTTGCTGCGAGGGCCAGTTTGGTATTTAAATTCATTAGCGGGGGCCAAGCATTGTAAATATGTGAATTAAAAAACCTTATTACAAGTAAAGCAGCATTGAATTTTATTTTTTTATAGTAAATTACAGATATAACAATACTAAACAAACATGTCTAAATTATATTATTATAAAATTATTTCATGCAATTTTTAATGGGAATGGTGGAACTGGGTTTTTTCCTGGAGAGTTTCTTCAAAGTTGGGATTCAAATCGGAAACACCAATTATTAGCAATGATTGCAAATGATCATCCGATAAATTTGCCCTATATTTAGATTTCAGATACTTCATCCTGGAAAAAGTTTGTTCGCACATATAGGTAGTGCCATACATAGAAATAAATTTACCAGCCAATTGCTTTAAATTGGAAACTCTTTTGCGTCCAAAAATTTGTAAAAATCGATCAAGTTTCCTTCCTTGTATTTGTTCTTGATTTGATCGCTAGCTTGAAGATCAATTATTTTCATTTGAAACTGACTTGAAACGTCGCCAACGTTGCAGTCATATAGATTTTGAAACAGCCGAATTTCCCTTGAATTTATGTCAAGATCAGAAAAACGCTTTTGAAATTCTAATTTTAAATCCGCGATTACTTTTACTGCAAATATGGTGGGAAATCTTTGGTCAGTTTCTGTACTGAATTTTTCACAGCACGTGAAATGGGAAAAATTACATTCATTCATATGACTTTCGAGCAATATCAGCTTAGCTCTGAATGCTTTGATTTGCTCGAATAAATCACAAATTAAGTTGTTTTTACCTTGGAGCTTTAAATTCAAGTTATTTACGTGTGCCACGACATCTGCAAAAATTGCCAACTTCCAGAGCCACTCTGCATCCGATAAAAGCGGTTCAGGGTGATTCTTTTCCGCAAGAAAAATTTTAATTTCCTTTCTGAGCTTGAAGAACTGCAATAACACTTTTCCACAGCTAAGCCATCGAACTGCTGTACAATACGACAAGTCAACAGACTCAGATTCAATTTCTTCGAGGAAAGATCGAAATTGGCGATGATTGAGTGCACGTGATCGAATAAAGTTTACGACAGAAACAACTGGTTTCAAAACGCAGCTCATGTCGACATGTTTTACACATAGGGCTTGTTGGTGGATGATACAGTGCAGAAAAATTGGTACTGTTGCTCCTGCGCTTTCACAAGCTTTTCTTATTAACCCAACCACCCCAATATTTGCACCAGACATGTTTCTTCCTCCGTCAATTGTCACACCTTGGAGTCGATTCCAGTCCAAGTTATATTTGGTCAACGTCTGTTGTAGTTCCTTAAAAATATCTGCTCCAGTTGCAGTGCCATGCATGCTGTTAACCGATGCTAATTCTTGGGTGACATTAAGATCGTCGTCAACTCCACGAACAAATACTAAAAGTTGTGAGGTGTCACTAACGTCGGTCGATTCATCCATCGCGATAGAATAGTGAGTGAAACGCTGTGCTTTCCCAGAAATCTGGTGGAGTATATTATTGCCAATATCGTCAATTCGACGAGCAACAGTATTGCGGGAAAGATTTATCGTTTTGAAAAGTTTCACCTTTTCCGGACATAATACCCCAACAGCTTCCAACATACACTCTTTAACGATGTTTCCGTCCATAAAGGGTTTCCCTTTTTTCGCCAACAAATAAGCAACTTTCATGCTAACTAAAGTCAATGATTCATTTTCCGAGTTTGCCTTCCTAAATAAATTTTGCTGAGAAGACAAACTACGACTCATTTTTTCAAATTTTTCAGTACGCTGCTTGTCCTTAAATTGTAAGTAAGCTGAAGCATGTTTTGTTTCATAATGTCGACGTAAATTGTATTCCTTCATTACAGCAACAGTGTCATTGCAAATTACACATATAGCTTTGCCATTCTTTGACTGCGATTGCACAAAGAAATATTTGAATCCCCATTCTTCTTTAAAAACGCGGCACTCGTCATCTACTTTTCTTCTTTTTGTTTCCATGTTCAACTTTAAAAAATAATATTAACATAATAATTAAGTTATAATATATTAAATATAAATATATCAACTGTAAAGAATGTAAATAAGCTCCGCGGCCGACGAATTTTTGGTTTGTCGTGGACAATCTCGTAGCTTTGCAGGCACTGCAGTTGAGTGCAGTCTGCCGCTCCGCGCCGCCTACGTACAGTCAGAGTACAAAATCATTCATGTAGTCGAGCGGCCGAGTTGTATCGCAAAATTCAGAAAAACTTGAATACCAGACTGTACTTTTTCGAGCATGATACCGTGCTCATTTTAACCAAATGCGCTCTTCATCTGCGCGAGATCTAATACCGACGCGCCACGCTACATTTATATTTTACGAAATTTTTCAAAATCCTTGGCGGGCCGGATAAAATCGCCTGCCGGGCCGGGTTTGGCCCGCGGGCCGTATTTTGGACACCTCTGATCTAGAAAGTGGTATATTCCCACAGTGGTTAAAGGAAGGTATAATAACCCCGATTTACAAAAAGGTGACCCGAGTGATTTTGGTAATTACAGGCCTATTATATCTATATTTTTCAAAATTTTGAAGAAAATAATAGCTGAGCGAATTATAAATTATTTCAGAATACATAATTTATTTGATAAAGCCTAAAACGGATTTATTAGAAGAAAATTGACAAATACTGCTATATTCGACTATATAGCACAAATGTGAATGCGCTGGAGAGGTGAGAGATTACTCTAGACATATTCTTTGACCATTCCAAAGCGTTTGATACTATGAGTCACAAAATCCTATTAGAGAAGCTCTAGTATTATGGCGTGATAGGTTTAGGTCAGGATCTAATTCGGTCGTATCTGACAATTAGAACTCAAAAAACAAAAATTAGTGACAAAATATCCGACTCAAAAATTATTCTTACAGGGATACCTCAGGATAATATTGGGCCCTATACTATTTGTCATATATGTGAATGACTTGCCAGAAATCATCAGAGAAAAAGGTACTTCTATAGCAACGTACGCCGATGATACTAGCCGCCTTATACCGAACTGTAGTAAAGATGAATTGGTTCACAATGCTACATAATGTTTTAAAGCTGCAAAAGATTGGATGATAGAAAATAAATTATTGATAAATAATTTAAAAAAAACAATTTTATGAGTTTAAAACAAAAAATAAACAAAATAAAACCAGTGTTATCACAAAATGCATTGAAGTCCTTTAGTTCGTTGTAGTAAATTAACTAATAATTTAAAAATACGAAAAGTTTCGTAAGACTTCAAAACAAATCACTTAATAGAAACAACTACTTCTCTGGTTAATACCTCGACAGACATTGAATGATACAAACGTAATTTGGGTGTTACAAATAGCACAGCTACCAATTGAACGTATTTATTTCTGTTAAATAAACTAATAAATTAAATGTGAATATGGTATGAGAAATTATGAACAAGAAAAAATAATCTAGCAAAGGCAATTAAATATCTATCTTTCAAGTTTATAAAATTGATTTTAAATATAAATGAAAACATTTACAAAATAATAAAATGATTTTTTTTATAACTTACTCTGGTATGTACGGCAACTTAGTAAATGTTTTTATTTGTATTTAAAATCAATTTTATAATAAAGCTGTACTGAAGAGATCGAAAGATCGAAACACGTGTCTACAGATGATTATAAACTTGAATGCTAAGAGTTTTAAAAAAATCAGAATTTAAAATTGGACTATTTGTTAAAAGTTTTAAATGCTGTTATGAATAGACTCTTAATTTCGTATCATTTCTTCAGGCATAATGTCATAAGATTTGTTAATTTAGTATATTTTTTAATAAATTTATGGTAGTTTATTTCGCTGTTTTCCATATCGGATATTTCTATTTCAGTGATTATATGTCCAAAATATTTACCTGTAAAAAACTTTTTCAGGCTTTAAATTTATTCCTAAAGGGATGTCGCAAATATAATGTCTAAGTAAACAGACCTATGCCATGATGTCTCGTCAGTACATTGCCCATTTCTTTTATATGATGCTGGTACATTTTTAAGCTGTTTTTTTCTACATCATCTTTACATTTTAATTTACTGAAATCAGATAGCAAAGTATAATGTAGTAAAATAATTGCATTTGGTTGATGTTTCCCACATCCAAACATCGCTTTTATTAAGTTTTCTATATTCGATAACTATTCTTAATATTTTTCGTCCGGTTGTACCAATTTTCTTTGCAATGAAATTTTATATTTTTATATTACGATGTTCATACATATATTTCGAACTGCTTTATATTCTTTCTTATTGAGATGTTCTAAACGTATTTTTTTAAAGTTTTGTTTATTTGTATCAAAATATAATTTGTCTTCTGTCATGGTAATATTATTTTGTTCGATTTATTGAGGGTGGATTTTTAATTTCCGTTTTCTCTCATTCAGTTGGATTATTGATAAGATATGTAAATCTGAATTTAAATCTGTATTTCGGTCCTGGGGCTAATTTTGATTGTTTTCTTTTAAATATAATTCCGTTGTTTTAGGTAAATGTATTTAGTTTTATACAATAATTTTGATAACACTTTTAAGTCAATACAAAAATTTATTTATACTCTATTTCCATTACATAGTATTACAAACAATAATATCTTCTCCAAGAATTTGCTTAGAATACGGACTAGAGTGTAGTAAAACATATATTGAATGATTGTAATAAATTTCAATCTATTTAAAATCGGAGAATATATTAATGGTAATGATTATGATGATTATAATTTATGGATTTCTATTATGTTGAATTAAGCATAATTTTAGTGTTGATAAACATTTGTATATGAAGTTGCAGACTGTATATTATTATATTTGTGTTATATATAATTAGTCTCATGAATATAATAATATATATCTATTATTTCGTATATTTTGCATGAAATCAAAACCATCAAATTCATTACCATCACTATCTTCATCTACTCAAAATTTCGGCAAATATGGCATGTTGGTTATTAAATCTATTCTTATATCTCTACGCCTTAATTAAAATCTCCAACTGGCCTTGGTCGTGGGTGTTGTGCTAAGTAGTCGAGTGCTCTTTGGATCAGTTCAGGGATTGGTGGTGGGGTCGGCAGATGTTCTCCCTGTGGATGGAAACCTTCTTCATCGGCGATGTAAGCTAGCCTGATTATCTGTCCATCAGGAGCTTGGTACTGAAATTGTCCTTGAGCTACTTGAGCCTCGCCTTGGCTTCCAGCGTTCTTTAAGAAACCTTGTTCTTCAGCTGATATTCCATTCCCCGTTTCGTAGGCAAAATTGTAGGATCCATCAGGATTGTGTATATCCACCTGACGAAGAATCGGGATCTCGTCGGCATATGTGAGAGCGAATAAGGCGATGATTAGAATCTGAAATTTGTATTAAAATTAGTATACATATTTAAAAATCTACTTTTTAATTGTTTAGGAAAACTTTCCAACAAATACCCTTTAAAAGTGAGCCATTTTTCTTTCTCAAACATAATTTTAACATATACCTATATTTGAAATTTAAAATATATTTTGATTATTATTTACAATATATTAATGACAATTAAGAATTAATCTTCTTTAAAGAGTTTATTATTATTTATCTTTATTTTTAGCATAATGTGAATAACAGATTAGCTTTACTTAATTTTCGTAATACTGTCATATTAATAATTTTACACTTCTATATAAAATGAGTTAAATTATAATTATAATTAAGATATGTAACGATAAAAGAAAAAAAAATACAATTTAAATGTATTATTCTGAGAATCATTAAGTTAGTATCATTGTCTATGAAAATTTTGTATATATACAGGGTGTCCCGTTAATGTAAAATGTCTTCAAAGTTTTAAAAAATAATGTTTCTTTTGTTAATAACATTTGAATGAAATTTATTACTAACGATTACAATTTCAGTTATTATGACCATTATTGGTTGATAAGAAGTATAAGAAATAGTCGTACCATCTCGCAACAATTAAAATATTTTTTATTAGTGCATCCAATAAAAACTAAAAAATACTACTTGAAAAAACATTTAGTTTAAAAACTTGTCTTAATAATTTTTGATATCTTGTACGGATTTCCCACAAAAAAATAAAATATGAATATAGTATGTAGTATGAGTACACAATAAACTCTTTAATAAATAAATCGACTTACTCAATTGAGTAAAAATTTAATAATATCAATTCATAATATAAATCAAAACAACATCTAACACTTTTCAAACTAATTCCTTCGCAAAATCGTACTAAAAGCAAGATATCTGTTTGCTCCAAATATGAATATTTTTGAACTATAATAAAGTTAAAAATTAATTATTTAAAGACAGTAGGTAATTATTATTATATGTGATTTCCATTTCTTAAACAATGCCACCAAGGATATGTATTTTCGATTCCATGGAAATTATTTTTTGTAAATTGGACCGTAATTATATTTGGTCGGAATATAAACAAAATGGATAGTTAAACGAATTGTTTAATTAATTAATGGCGACAATGTAAATATTTATGAATAATATATTATTGTTAAATTCTCAACAAATATATGCGTGAATGATTTAATTATTACACTATGATTAGCTAATATACATAAATAAAATTTTCAGGGTCTAAATCCAACCTTTTGATCTGAAACCGTTGAATATGTTAATGATTTGACGAATTCGAATCCTTTTAATTTATGTGCATCCTTTTCTTATCTTGTTAATGACATTCGATTGCGGAATCGCGTGTGGAGAATTTACGATTTAAATTAGCATGCGTTTTAATTTTGTTCATGTTTCGAGATTAGAAATAAATAATTTAGTTGATTATGCTGAGTAGCTCAAGGTTTAATATCTGCGTGAATATACAAAGCGGCTCACAGAAATTGACTAACAAAATTAAAATAAATATCTTAAAAGTGTTAAAAGTGACATTTAAAACCAATATAAAAAATGCGTAATTTTCATATTATTTTTAAGACCTATTTATTATAAGTAAGCGTAAAGATTGGTCAAATAATCGGCGCTATAAAATTTTAGTACTTCTCAAATATTCTAAAAATATCTAGACCAAAATTTAATTTGAATAAGTTTAAACTTTTTATGTTTGAGAGTTAAAATTCAAACATTGTGAATAAAAATTTAGTTTTAGTTTATATATTAGAAACAACGAGACATAATCGTAAGACAATATAGAAATTTTGAAAAGAGAAATATTAGAAATATTCTTTATAAAAGTCTAAAATTTACAAAATATTCCAGTAAGTAATTAGTAATTTAATTTTTTTATATTTACAAAGGTGGATTAAAAATCAGGTATAAATATTAAATTAAGATTGAAATAATTAGAAATCCGTAGAAATACCTTATTTTTAAAATATCAACCCCATATCTCATCAATGCATGTATGTTACTATTTTCTTTTCAATTTCGTTTATTTATGAAAATTAAAGAAATTTTTGTTAAAGTTAATAAATATTTTAATTAATTCTGATCTAAACCCGTTTTTCATCTTTCTAGCAGTAATATCATTACATAAAAATGTTAGTTAGCTTTTTCTTGGATGACAACACATTTTCTTTTGATCAATTTTGGCATTTTTATTTTGAATGAAGCTGATGATAGTACACTTCAAGATTGATTATTGTGTTCTCCGGTAGTAGTTCAAAAACCGATTCTTTTGAAATCTCACTAAAAACATGTAATCAATATTGGTTTACAAAAAGCTTTGAGCCAGTTCATATTTAGCCTATGATATATTGCGTTTATATTGTTGTAATCATAATTAAATTATTCAGGCTGATAGTTATTAAAAGTTCATGTTTTTGATCACTTTTAAATGCGAATATTAAAGTAACCAATCCAGTAGCTGCGCTTAAAAATACCAAATATATTTGCGATGGTTTGTATCATTTTCATAAAAACATGTAAAACCTATATGCTTAGTCTTGTGATTAAACCTACATTTATTAAATTTTCCTCTATTGAAAAAGAAAACAAATTAGGAACTTTATCAAATGATAAATAAAACTTACTTTGTTAATATCACACACGGTAGTAAGTTTTATTTATCATTTGATAAAGTTCCTGATTCAATATGTATCACAAAGTTATGGCTTCAAGCATTCAACATAGAAAACAAATTACTTTTCGAACAACCCACTAGTTGATGTAGATGACTAAATGTTTCCTTATTTGAGAAAAGCAATAAGAGAACAATAGTTCCAGGAATATTATCAACATTATTAGTTTATCCATACTTAATAATTTTTAGTAATTTGCAAATTTAATAGTCTCAAAATCATATTAGTGATTCATAGTATTGTTTAATGATGATGGAACGAATTATATTTCTTGTAGTTAATAACTAGAACCGCATGGAGAATTCTAAGGGCATAATTAATATATTTTTTTTTATTTATATGTTTTTTTATTCAACTTGAGATTATGATAGGAAGGAAGAAACAAATTGATTTATACATGGCTGTTATTTCATCTCGGGGGACTAAAAAATTTGAGGTATGTATTATAGAACTTGAATGTAAATTTCTGAAATAAGATCTTGGAGGTTATTGGCTTTGCTTTTTGTTTTAAGATACAGATTATTTTAGTTTAGTGTTAAACTCTTTTGAGTTTGATGGTATCAATGGAAAGGCGCTTGCTTTGTAAAATCTAAATCATGCTTAATTAAAGTATATCATTTTTAAGACATATACTTTAATTAAGCATGATTTAGATTAGAAATTAGATGCACAATATGAAGTTAGTTAATTGCCACTGACCATAAAATATGAATACCTAGATTTGTTAGATTTACATGAAAAGAAAAAATATTTTTAATATATATCTAATATTATTTATAAAGTAGAATACTAAATCTTTTCTTTTCAATAGACCACCAAAACTTGTTGGGGATTGAGGCTTTGACTCATAATGATACATACTTAATTATAAATTGAACACACTTTTCCTATGTTTTGTAACTGATGTTTTTGATCGGTGATCAGTGGTTTCATTATATTAACATCATTTATAGTTTGAAATTGATACGTTGAATAATCATTGGTGAACGAATAAACACTCATTTATACGAAACAAAAAGAAAAAGTATGTTTGACTTGTTATTAGTTTTTTGCTAAACACATGTTATACATTTATATTATACTCTTGCAAAAGTATGTTTTTTGCTATACTTTCAAATGTACGGAGCAAAATGTTTATGCTCGAGTTACAAGTAACGATTGGTATACCACAGTGTTTGCATTGTGGACTCCTGTTATTTTTATTGTATATAAATGGCATTGGTTTAAATATTAAAAGCAGCGTGTAAGAGGCTGATGAAATTAACAAAAGTATTATATGCCTAAGTATTCAAATACAACTTCAAAATGATTAAATGCTGTTGCGTTGTGGTGCTAATATAATCATCTAGAACTAAATTTAATAAAATATTTGTGTGTATCTCCTTATATCACAGTAATCGGTGAAACTTCTATAAGAAACGATCTAAGTGTTTACTCAAAAACTTAATTTTGCTAATTATAAATCAAACCTTTAAAAGTACATATAAGGATTCTGTAATATATTTAGTATCGATTTTCAATTAACTTTTATAACTTTTAGTCAGAAGAAACCTTCAGCTTAAATTAATTAAACCACATCTCGACTATACTTTAGCTATATGGGTACCAGATACTAACAATGCTACTCAGCCCGAAGCAAGCTTTTATAATTAATGTTTTACAGAATGGCAATATCAGCTACTAATGACTATATTCATGGTGGAATGTTAATATCATTAAATAAGTCATTAGACGAAGGAAGAAAATTTTAGCATGGCATTTTGTTTTTTAAATTTAGTTAACGGATTAATTCAAAACAATAAGTTGGTTTCTTAACCAATCAAAATCTTTTTTGACCTAAAACATACCACTTGGTCCACAATCTTTTACAAGTGGCTATTTTGACTTCCTTTTCATTGTACTAACTCTAGTATGAACAACTCTATTTATCGAATGAGGTATGCAAATGTTCTGGGTAAAAGTATCAATTTTGTTTTATCTGATAAAATTCGATGTTATTTTATCACAAGTAAAATAACAAGCACTCCCGTTTTTAGCGGAAAATCATATGCGAGAAAAATGTGTTACTTGTCAATATCCCGAATTCTGTTGACAATAGTAAGAACCCGAGCGCATAGCGTAGGATGAGGGGGTTTGCTTAAAAGAAACACATTTTGAGTGCATGTCATTTTTCGGTTGAAAACGAGAGGTCGAGTTATTTTTGGTAAGACAAATTCCAGAATAAACAATTGTTATATTACACCTACTGGGATTTTGTTACTTCTTCCTTTTTATTTTATGGAGATAAACAAAGCTGCTATGATTTTAAGTGCCACCATATTGCTTCTAACCTTGAATTTGAAACTCGAGGGAATTTGTCAAACATAATACAATAAGTGGTCGGACTCTTGCTAAAAATGTTTGTCATAGCTTTTGCGACGCAATTTTCTAAAGGAAAAAGCTACGTATTACTCTGGCAACAAAAATTAATCAAAGATTACTACTGCGAATTGTATTTGGCTAGACAATCCAGATATAAATTTGAACGGTCATGGCCGGATGTGTAATGAAAAACAATAAACGTCAAAAAAGCGTAAATCTGCACAATACACAATTGTGTTCGTATTGAATTTGAGTATTACACCAAAAGAAGATATTTGACAGTGATAAACGTTCGATTTTGTCTAATATTGTGCTGAATTCGAAATTTGACACATGAAATTTTAATCTTGAAATTTTTGACAGGAACACCAGCATGAAAATAGCTTCTTTTTCTTGCCAGTAGAATCACTTTTGATTGATTTAGGTTATTAGAGTAGAGCTATTTAATTGGAGGATATATACAGAGTTGGATTTTTATTATAATATGTATACTGATTCCTTAAATATTAGATGGACCTGAAGGTATTGCCGATTTTTCTCGTGTCGACAATCGTTTACCATTCTTAACGTTTTTAACATTTTAAGGTTGAGTGACTTGATTACGTAAATAATTGATTTTTAATATATTTTTTTGCAAACTATTGTACAATTAGAGGTTAAATACCAGAGAAGGTACATGTTTAGAATTTTATGATTTTTGAGTATCATAAGGTAACAAGGTAACGCAACAACTGCTAGCAATAACATTATCTGTGTTTATCCAAATGCATTAGATGTTCGCTAATGTCAAAGGTGAATTTTGATCTCTCCGACTTTTGTCGATCAGGAAGATCGAACTTTGTGCAATGATATATTCGGGGCGGAAGTAGAAGCAAATTCATGTCAGATAATCAAATGATGATCAATGATGTCAAATACTAATAAGCAAACTTTGTTGACCGTCCATGGATATTTCCAGTAGATTGAGAAAGTAGGCAGAGTAAGTATTTGGATCCCTCATAATCTGCTCGAAGAAAATAAAGCTTACTGATCCACCACATTTAATAAGTAATAAGTATTTTTGAAGTATTTTTGTCATTGGAGATGAAAAATGGGTATACATCCCAAAAATAAGCTTTCATGCGTTGAGCGGATTATTTTGTGGGGTCGTTCAGTTTTAATTGCTAGACATAGACAATCTGTGAACTGTGAAATTTGGTGGGTGCCCAAAATATTATCTCCAAATATTACACAAGAACCAATTGATAAATATCCCTTGTTGATAATAAGGGTTGATTGAAAATTAACTTGTTAAAAACGCATCTGTTTAATTAAATTTAAAATTAATGTTAAAATAAACGACAACCTCTACTAGTTAGTATTTATTTATTTATTAGGATATTTGGTCTTCTTTATTAAAAAATCGTATAAAAGCAAATTAATTACAAAAAAACATACGTAAAATTTTGAATAAATGAAGCAAAGTCGGAATTCACAATTACAAATGTTTATTTATGTTTTTTCGCTCAAATATTTTTGCAATATGATGCAATAGGGAACATCAGCATTTTTTTATATTTTTTTAATTTGTCTACTTTTTAAGATGAACTTTTATGACAATTTATGTACACAGTTCATATATCTATTGGTTATAGCAGCTAGCCGCTGTTCTAAAATTTGCGCGCGTGACGTCACTGCAGTCTTACTCGCTTGTATGTGTATAACGCTAAAATGGTGTGTTACTGAGATATCGTTTTTAAACATATGTATAGTTATATAATTATTTTACTCCGACTCAAATATTACTCCGACTCAAATATTTGAAGGAAAGTTAAAAATTGCGTATGAATTATTAATTGAGAATTTTTTTTAGAGATTATTTTTAATAATACCAGTAAATATTATTTGTAGAAATGGTGTAGTTTTTGAAAACAATCACTACGCTTCCCTTGTTATATGGAATTTAGCGTCATTATTAAAAAATATTTGAAAACAATTTTACTTCATTAAACGAGTCATAACAGTAAGGTTTGCATAAGTCTCTACGAGTGATGCTGGTTATTATTAAAACCATTATTTATTTTTCTAACTGCCGTCGATAATTTTGTTATTGTTGAACTAAACTGCAGTCAATAAATAAATAAATGTGTAATCCAAACAAAGCTATTCGGTTTTGTTTAATTTTTCAAAAAAGTATCTGGTAGTCAAAGCCTTCACAATCACACATTGCTTATTGCTACTACTAATACTGCTAATAAGTTCAAGCCCTTGCTGTTGTATAATATAGCAATTTAGTTACCAAATAAAAATTGTATCTTTCGTTCTCTGGCAATTAATATGTTTAGATATTAATTTCGTAAATATAATAATTTCAAAATTAGTTATTTCCATTAAGATTTCTAGAGGTTCCTCCATGTTTACAAAACCATCAGCTAGCCTAAAACCTATACTTGTTCACCCATTTCTTGAGTTTTAACAGATGTGGTGGATCAAAACTTGTTTTCTTGTTGTAACTTTCTCCATATAGATAACTGACAACATAATCAGAGACACATGCAACTACTCTGTAACAATTATATTGAGAGGGAAATGAGTGACTTTCTCATTAAAATTAATAAAACAAACTGTTTCAAATTTTTGTCATAATTACTTGTGTGATCCTACTAATTTATCATTATCATTTGACGTACTCATAGCATTTATGTAGACTTCATTTTAATAAAATTTAGCACACACGGTCTTTCTAAATTGCTTAGATTCATTCTAGCAATATTTATTATTCTGAGAACGTCAGTTTGTAATATTTTTTGGAAATTTAATTTTATATCCCACATTTGTGATGTAATATGTGACGAGGGATATTTAATTTCGATCTTATATACATGTCATAGTTTGCTGAAGTATATAGTAGTAAGTTAATACTTAACTTAATAGTTAATAATAATTTAACAATACGAAAACATTTCGTGAATCTACAACAATGAGTCTTACTAAGACTACAAAACAAATTAATTTTAATACAACTACTTCTCTAGCTAATACCTCGACAGACATTAAATGATACAAAATTAATTTGCGTGTTATAAATTGTACAACTATCAAAGCAACACTAATTTGAATGAAATTATTTCTGTTGAATAAATTAATAAATGATAAAATGTACCTCAAATTGTTTAAATGTGACTATAACATGAACATTTATGAAAAAAAATTGAATTTAAACTCATTTCATTAAATTAATTTAGCAAAAGCAATTAAAAAATCTAGCATATGGTTTAATTTTCTACAACGAAGTAGAGGATTTTAATCCATTTTATTATTAAGTTAATGTTTTTTTAAGATCTTTGTACTATTTTCTTCTTATTACCTACCAATAACTCTTATATATACAAGATATTTATTAACAAAAAAATGTACAAATGAACTAGATATAATACATGTATGATACAATGGATTTAGTTTGTTAAATGTCTACCGACCAACCGTGTTTCAGTCCAGATTTTTCATTGTAGGTATGTTTTGTCAGTCAGTGAATGAAGGGGTTTTGAATTTTGGGATACGGGGATTTCTGCACAAGCAGTAGAGAAAAAAAATGTGTTGGTTTTAGGGATTTTTGGAAAATGTTTCCCTTTGGAAGGCATTAATTGATGGGAATAACAGAGGTAGAGTCATATAGGAGTTGTTTAAATGGATTGTGTAGAGAATTGCTGGGGTGGCGGATTTTGGTTAGAATTCTTAGGGAGGATCGCTCGTTAAATTGGATATTGTAAATAGAAGGATTGCATGAGTTGGAAAAAGGGACATTACCATAGTCAAGTAGAGGGCGGCAAATAATTTTATAGATTTTAACAGCTATTTTGGTGGATATTCCGTTTCCTTTGTAAGTAAAATTTCTAAATAATTTGGCCCTAGTGATGATTTTTGTTTTGTTTAAGGCTGAGTGATTTTTGAAGTTTACTTTTTAGAAGGGGGAACAGTTGCGTGGGAGATATGAATGTTATATGCAGGATTATTATTTCCGTGATAAGGAATTAGAAGCTGGGATTTGTGGGGATTGATTTTAATTCGCCATTTAGCAAACCAGTGTTGGAGGCAGTCAATTAGCTGCTGAAGGGATTGAAGAGCTTTAGAAACGGTGGGTGCGTGGGAAATTAGAGCTGTGTCATCTGCAAATTGGAGAAGATATTTAGAGGGATTAAAGTAAAGAGGATCGGGATTGTAGATCTCTAAACAGAAGATGCGGTATAGTAGCGGAGGTAGAGGGGAGACAAAGGAGAGGAGTAAGAGTTGTTGATGTTGACTTTTTAAGGGATCTGTTTGAAAGAAATTGATTGATAATGAAAATAATATGGGTAGAAATCTTAAGGAGTTAGCATTTGTACAACAGACCTTGATGCTAGATAGAATCGAAGGCTTTTTGGATATCCAGTTACGCCAGACGGCTGATGATTTTACTTCAAGGTGTGTTGTTTACATGTTTGAGGTAAGGATGGTAAGTGGGAGGGTAGTGAATGAAATTTTTAGTTTGGGATTCGGTCATGAATGTAGAATAGTATTTTGTTTTTAGAGTAGTTCGTAAAGTTTTCCTAGAACGGGAAGTAACGTAATATGACGGTAGCTGGATATTAGAGTTGTAGGATGATCAAGTTTTGGAATACATATTATTATTCCTAGTTTCCATTCGAAAGAAAAATATTGGTGTCGGTAAATAAAATTGAGTATATTAAGGATATGGACGTGTATATGGTTTGGTAAGGATTTTAATATATGTCTATGTACTAGGTCGTGTTCAGTATTTTTGTCCTTCTTAAAGTCATCTTGTGTACAATAATCCTTATTAAGCTGCGTTGAAGGTTGTCTTGACACATTTTTAAATAAATAAATCCTTATTACCTCAAGTTGCCAATATTGTAGAATAATTTTTTCATTTAAATCTCTATAATTAGTTACTCGTTTGCTAAGAGAAATTTTAATTCGCTGCGTTCTTCGAGCACATTTCTTCGTAATTCTTGCACTAGCTCCGGGTATTTAAATTTTAGGATAATATATTGTTTATAGTTTTTTTCTGCAATCATAAATCAGCAAGTTGCGGAAAATAAACAAAGGATAACATGTAATACTGAATTTATATATTATTCAAAGTTATAGTTTAATCAAATCATTAAACATATGCATTATTTACCTTTAATCTTCGTTTCGTCTTAATATTTAAGAGTTCACTCTGAAAGTCTAACTGGAGACCTTTATTATTTTTAATATATATTTATCCCTAAATGACAAAAGGTACTGTTCCCATCCAATTGCTAACCCGAACTAGCGATTGCTGCACTTTCGTTATCGCTAGTTCGGCTGAAAACATATGCAAATAAATTAATTTTCAAATACAAATTAATTTAAAAAAATTAAATTTTTTTATATATACATACATCTTTATTTTGACAAACATAATACATAACAATAATAACAATCAATATGAAACAGATATATGGTGCTAGTCCGTCTGGGCTATAGACCTGCAGTCTTTCTGGCCGGAATTTTTTTATTATTACCAGATATTAAATTAAAATTCTCTTTTAATCATAAAATATAAAAATGTAATAAAATGAAGTCACTTGGAAATAAAATTCTGGGCATTAAATTCTTAACAATTAAATATTTGCATACTCATGTTATTGTTATGTAAATTTATATTACCATAGTATGTAACACACTTTCAATTGTATCCATTATATTATACGTGCAGTTTCCCACTTAGTTAAATTACGGTAATGATATTATGAACTTTAACGTAGCCAAACAATTTCTTCCAGAGACATTTAAGCGCAGCTATATTGGGGAGAAAGTAAACGTAAATTATCGAATGCCAGTAATAGGATGTAATAAACAAGAGGTCTCTAATTGGTATTAATTTTTGTTAAACTTTCTACAAGTACGTATTTTGGTAAACAAGTGATAATATTTGTATTACATAAGTTCATTAACAAATGAAAGCAAAAGCTTTAACACATTCCCAATGACCTATCAATATTAAAAAATAAATATTTGTACATTACAAATTGTAATAAAATTTTTAATTTATTTTTACCATATAACAACAGATAATATAACTTCGGAAAAAAATATGGTGCAAATGCAATAATTGGACTGAAGAAATTTGTGCTTCATAATAATATTCAATGTTATACATTACATTACATTGCACTAATTTTTATGAATAATGAATAAATGAATGTTTTACATTATGTAATTGATTTGTTTACTCTTTTAATATAAGGATTAAGACGAAAAATGTATTTTTGCAGGACTACTATTGCCTATTTGAACATAAATTGATTAAAAAATAATTTTTAACATATCAATTCTCTAATAATTTTTAAATGTGAAACCATATAAGATAATTGGCATAATTCGAAATGAATCTGTCCAATCAAGGTTTAAACTCTTAATTTTAATGATAGAGCGTTTGTTTTGCAAAATATAAATCATGCCTAATAATAAATTCTAAAAATTTGAAGATTTCAGAAATCAAAATTAATTACCACCATATGCCGTAAAATATTATCTTTAGATTTGTTAGATTCACATTAAAAAATGACTTTTAAAACATGTTTCATATTACTTATAAAATATGGAATCTTAACTATGTAACTTACACTATGTACACTAAAACTTGTTGCATAGTAATTGTTATATTTTTTTACACAAAACTCACTTCAAAACTTTTTAACGTAAATTAAAATTCTTGACCAAAATAAGTAGATTCAAACTGGTGTGCTATTTTTTTAAAAGCGCAAATTACTTTTGTATAATCCGTCGTGGTAACCTGCGATGTTTACATAAATAAATTCAATGCCGCATTCATATACAAAACAAACTTTCATTAATTATCAACAAAATATTATTTACAACAATGCACACCTGTTTATTCCATTCGTTCGTGATTAATTTGCTTCTCGACATAATTTGGCAGAGAAAACAATAAAATCCGTGTTTTATCCAAGCGATGATACTATCTCGATAGGCCGTCTGCATAATTTTATCATCTAACAAATTTCACAAGAAGTTGAGACAGACACAGATGATTTAAAGATGCTGCGGTATTTCAAATTTTACAATTCACCATTTAAATAAATATGCAAACGGCCGATTGCATCATTACAAAAAGGATAGATGATTTATCCACTTAATTACTTAAGTAAGTAAATAATTTCTTGTAGTTAAACTGACATAAATTTTGGTTTTGATAATTAGTTTTATAATAATATTAGAACTAATTATTTGATTCGTAATATTAACAATAATTTTAAACTTACGATACGTTACTCTGATAAAAAATATATTATAATAGTGTTACTTTTAAATAATTGTATTTAATACTAAAGAATAAAATTAACCTAATTATCAATTTATATTCGATGAAATTTAAAATCGATGGATAAAAAATGCTATAATCTTGTAAAACACGACAGGTTCAAAGTTGATTAAATCAATGCTAAGTTTATTATATTCTTAGTGATGTAAAATGTCTTAATATATTATATAATTTGCCACAAATATAAAAAGTTTCGATTTGATGCTTAAAACTTTTAGAAAATTATTTAATCCACTTATATTTTAGTATATTCTATATTATATGAATTACAGATAGACCATTTTATCAAAATCTTTATAAAAGAGTAATTATTTAAATTTGGTACAGTTTCCCAGTCTAAGAATATTTTACAAGAAAAAATCTCAAACTTGGTAAATGTGATTTTATATTTTATAATTTTTAAAATACTAATAATATGATTTTCTTTATTTAATGTAATAGTATTGATTGAGTTAATTCAATATTATTTTATAAAATTATTAAAACCAAGTTATTACGCTGTATACAAATATAGGTCAACAATCTTGATGATTGTTTAAGACCTAAAACCATTTAATTTTCTAATTAAAAGTAATTAATATTATGTAATAAATTGTGTATTTGTTATTATTTTAATTAAACTTTAAGATAATATTTCATAAATTTTATCATTTAATTTAAAATCTAGGTAACTATATTTCATCAATTTTAATGTAATATGTGAAATAAGTATAATTTAATATTAAAATATATCTTGAATGACTCACCAAAAATTTCATGTTGCCTGGTTTTTTTCGATATTTTTTTCTCGGTAAGAAAGGATATCACTGAACGTCTGCCTTTTCTGGTTGAGGCCGATGGCTTTTATATGGGGAACAGGCCGATGTTTGGGCGCCCCCACCCTCACGTGCAAAGGTGTGCATCTTCCACTTGTTCCAAAAATTGAGAAAAAATGTATTCCGCCCGCAGCCCTAGAATATTTTTGGCGCAATTATATAACGCACCATTGACCAATTGACAGTGTCACTCTTGAACTTTTCTAGTTTACGCAAAATTTCGAAATTTTGATGCGGCGGCGATTTATTTTACGATTAATTAAGAAATATGCATAAATTTATGTATGATAGAGCAACTTGTGAAAAGAATATGAATTGTTTATTTTGTTTACATTGGTTTTTGAATGGGTGCCAAGCAAAGAAAATTTTATTATTAGTAATAGGTAGTTGATTTCACCAAGTGATTAATGAGAAACAAATACAAGCTATATATCATTAGTATAATTTCATATATACAATTGTGTAACAAAATTTAAAGTGTGTAACTCTATAACGTCTACATATATTTATGTATATATATAAATAACTTGTTCACAACTATAAAGTAGTCAGTAATGTTCAAAACAATATATAAAATTACTTTATTTTTAGATTAAATATTTTTAAAATGTATTAAAAATCTTTAGTTCGTTGTAGAAAATTAAATAATAAATTTAAAAATACGAAAACATTTCGTAAATCTACAACAGTGAGTCTTACTAAGACTACAAAACAAATTAATTTGAAACAACTTCTTCAAATTAGTGTTGTTTTGATAGTTTTCCTATTCGTAACACGCAAATTAATTTTGTTTTATTCAATGTCTGTCGAGGTATTAGCCAGAGAAGTAGTTGTTTCAAATTAATTTGTTTTGTAGTCTTAGTAAGACTCACTGCTGTAGATTCACAAAATCTTTTCGTATTTTTAAATTTATTAAATATTTTTTTCTTGAATAATTGCAATTAAAATGTGGAGGTACCCACGATGTATGCATACAATGAATATTTTACCCCTTTTAATAATTCTAATACCATTTAATATAATGATTTAATATCTTTATTCCAATCTTTAAAGTAATAATTTATCTTCTTTAAAATTTATCAAGGTGTTAACATCATTCCTTCTGCAATAATCAAATCTCTCTTTTAAAATTCAGCAATTACTAACTAAGCATGTTATATTTTAATTGCTTTGTGCAATAAAATAACAACAATTAATAATTTACTTATCTCTTAATTAAGTTAATTAAGTGCGATGTATTTCTTTATGTTTTACATATCACTTTTTGAGACAGTGTTTAAAGCTTCAATAAAAGAAATACACCTGATATTACAGTTTAAAAGATCGGCTAATTAAACTTGAAATGCAGTTACAGTATTGTAAATTCTCCAAATGTCTTAACAGAAACGGAATTTGTGGCGGAGATTGAAGAATGTTTTCAATCTTCAAGAATCCTCGGACACAGTGAAAGAAAAAAACTCTAAAGGATATTGTCGCAATTAAATTAATAATTAAATATGAATCATTTTAGTCGACGGAAAGCAATTCGCTACCGTACACTAAAACCTTATTTACCGTTTAGTCTTAATAATAATAAAGTAAGCAAAATCCATATCAGTGTCTTTTTTAAATAATAACATTTTAAAAATCCTATAAAAAGTTACTATAGTAATGCTAGTTTGTTTAAAACGCTTTAGAAAATTGCTTTGTGAGTATAACTGCAAACAGTACTTATCAGTGTGATAAGTGCGTTTGAATTTCGTTAACTGGAATTCAGAAGTGGATAAAATAATAGCCTTACTAGGACTAATAGATTGGTTACGGAGATAACACCTGAACACAAATGGAAGTTGCTCACCTATTTAATGAAAACTTTCCGGATTTGCCGCATATATCCCAAGGTAGCATTCGTAAAATAAAAAAGGAGTTTCGCAAGTTTGAACAGATAGATACGGCAGATAAAAAAGCAACTGCCAATGCTTGATGCTTGCGTTTGAGGAAAACCCGCATGCATCAAATAAACAAGCATACGTAACATGTTAGTCAATCATCGATACTAAATATGCATCCTCATAAAATGATACCAACTCAGGAGCTCATCGAAGAGGATTTTGATAGAAAAAATTATTTTTGTGAACATGGCCTAAAGATTCTTTGTGATTTGTGTTAAGAATTTTTCAAGATAAGTTCCTAGTTTCCTAACAGAGGTCTGTTTCCTGATGAGTGCACTTTTTTCCTTAACGGTCAATTGCGGCTACTAGTCAATGGTAGAAGATCATACAATACCTTCAAAAGGTTAATGTTTGGGCTGCAATTTTTGGAAGCCATATTATTGGTCTGTTTTTCGTGGTGGGGAATTTGACGGCGATAATTATTTAGCACTACTTCAAAATGATGTCGATCCAGATTTGCTACAAATATCTCCTGATCTAGGAAACCCTCAAGTTTCAACGAACACGACATGATTCTAGCAAGATGGAGCACTGCCACATTACCGAATCAATGTCTGCCAGTACCACAACTTAACATTTCCAAATTGCTGGAGAGGGAGTCGAGGATCCATAGAATGGCCAGCAAGATCACCTGATCTTACACCATTGGACTTCCTTTTATGGGGATATGTGAAGAAGATTATATACAAAGCTATTTGACGTGATTTAGATGACTTAAAAGAACGCATCGCGCTTGGTCGGTCACACCTGACATGTTAAATATTTTTTTAATTTAAGATTAGGATGTTACAGTGAGCATTTTGAGCATCTTCTGCATTGATATTCGTATATTTTTACTCTGAAGAATGTCTATTTATAGTTTGAATTTGAGTTATTCGGAAATTTTTGTAAATATGCACAGTAACCGAAATAATGAAGTTATTCTATTTGGCTTTTCCACACTGTATAATAACCACCAAGGTTCAACGAAAGTTGAATCTAATATTTCTCAAAATGCAAGATCATTTTAGGATTTTGTTAATGAATCTAGGAATACAAACTTCTTTCCTAAATGCATGCACTTTAATGAAAAATATTTTAATTCCGTTGATTACTGTGTAATTTTTTGCTGTATACTTTTCTAATGTATATGTTGGCGATTGTTTACCATAATCAAACGATTCTACCATTCATTTAATTGATTTATTTCATTTCAGTGTTAATATCATAAACATTTCTAATGCCATAACTCTATTGCCGGTCTCATGCAATCCTGGCCCAGATGGTATATCCCCGTTTTTATATTAAAAAATGTATTTACTCCTTGTGTACGCCTAATTTGCAATGCATCTTTGAATAAATGTAAATTTCCAATCTGGAAACAAAGTTTTATTTAACCGACTTTTAAGCAATACAATCCGCCATTCCTAAATTATTTGATACAATAAGTGCTGATCAATTAATGGTTTATTCTAAAAATATTACATGTGATGAACAACATGTTTTCTATTATGACAAATCCACTTTATCTATTAGGTTGTCAATTATGAAAAGGAGCAAAAAATGCCCATAATTGAACACTTTTTATTTTTAATAAAAGTATGCACTCATATTATCGATACACTTTTTCTATTTTAGAGGTAACTCATTTATCCCTTTGCTGTAGAATCGTGGATCACGGGAGTCGATGAACACTTGAAACGCCATTTTTCGGAATTGTTTTTTTTTTCAGATAAAAAGTTGTTTAAATTTTGAAAGAAGTGATAGTCAGTGGGGGCAAGGTCTGGTGAGTACGGTGGGTGACGAAGAGTTTCCAACTCTAACTCCTGTAGCTTTGACACGGTCATTCGTGCGGCATGTGGTCGAGAGTTGTCGTGCAGGAGGATTGGAGTCACACGATTAACTAATTTTGGCTGTTTAATCCCAAGATTTGTCATCATTTCGTCTAGTTCATAACAGTAGACATCCGCTGTGATCGATTTTCTAGGTTACATAAAGCTGAGACCAGACCACCAAACAGTGACCATCAGCATCTTCTGGTGGATTTCTCTTTTGGGGACAATGTTTTGCTAAATCATCTTTGTTCAATCATTGCAAAGAACGCTTACGATTATTGTACATGATCCATTTTCATCACACGTAACAATTCAATTGAGAAATGGTTCGGCTTTGTTGCGAGAAAGAAGATTGTACATGATCCATTTTCACCACACGTAACAATTCAATTGAGAAATGGTTCGGCTTTGTTGCGAGAAAGAAGATAAAGACGTGTGTCTTCGCTCCTTTGTGTATCTATCTATTCATGCGGTATCCACTAGTCAAGGTTTTTCACATTACCAATTTGTGCCAAATGAGTCAATATTGTTTTACATGCACTTTGGCTGGGATTCGCTTCCACAGTAGCTTTCAGGACTTCATTATCTACCTGAGGTTTGGGTTGACTACATGGTTTATTAGACATTAGAAATCTCCCGAAGAAATTTTTTTAAATATTTGATGGTAGAAGCGTTTACTTAATTTTTTAAACCAATGAGCTACAGTCGCATTTGTAGCCACTTAAATGCCGAACACACTATTGATATTGGCTACTGCCTGCCGTATTGTGCCACGGTGGAACTCATATTTAATCAACACACAAATTTCGCTGATGGTCTCACTTAATCGCTCATACAAAAAAACAATGCAAATTTTTGCAAACTGAAATATGCGTTAGAAAGAGGAAAAGAAGTACTTTTCACACAAAATTATACAAAAATACGGCGTATAAATGAGGTTGTGTGCGATTAAAATAAATAACATGAAGTTTGCTCCATTTCATACTTGACTACCTAATAATTCATCAATTTTGCATCTTAGAGGCATTTGAGAATAATTTTCAAGTAGATGCGGTATACACAGACTTCTCCGTTTATCGCGACTACCATTGTATTTTGATTAATAAATTACAGGAAATGGATTTCGGTATTGCTATAACTAAATTGATTAGTATTTATGTTTGAATGAGCGCAATTTGTGAAAATTAACAAATTTATTTCAACGACAATCAATGTTACATCGAGGGTTTCACAAGGTTCTCACTGTAGACTCATTTTATTTTAAACAATGAGACATGTCTACTTTGTTTTACCACTGTATTTAAAATTACACGTGACTATAATTTCGACTAACAGCTAATCATTATCAAACATACAGTTTATGTATTATATAGTCACGTATAATTTTAAATAAAGTGGTAAAACAAAATAATCGTATCTCCTTCTTCATTGTATTCAAGATGTAGTACAAATTAAACGCCTCCACAATTAATCATTTTATTAGTTTTGTTCATTAACGATATCAACATATACATCAAACATTATAGATTTCTATTATTCGCTGATATTCTGAAATTATTTCGTTTTTCGTGTCTGGCACTCATTATCAGTAACAACTGATAAAGAAGCTCGAAATATATATCTAAGTATAGAAGACTAACAGTGGAGAAGTATCCTCATTAATAAAGCAGATTGCTTAAAATTTCATCCACGTATCTATCAGATTAATACATGATATTTTAAAGGGTTTTACATTTATTGTTGAACTCTGCAACATGTTTCAGGTAGATGAATACTACAATAAGTGTGAAACCCTCTCAACTCTATTGTTTTATATTAATGTGTTATAGAGTTTCATTATGTAACCGCCTCGTCAATTCAAGATATTTTAAATTGAAATATTACAAAAAAATGACAGTTTTAAATTAATTAATTTTTGATATTTGAGAGATTATAGTTACATTATAGATTTGTTTTATTGTAAATCATCTAAGTTATTTGGGAAATATATATTTCGATATCTCTTTTACAAATCTACTGTAAACATAATAATTACGATTTTTGTCATAAAATTCTGGGAAAATGTAATTTCTTATTTTATACTACTATTATTGTGTACATACATTTAATCATTCACTGTAATGTAAAACATCTTTTGCTTTTATGTATCAGAATTTTAATATATTTTACAATTTCGTCAGAAGAAAGAATATTCGCAAAATTATCAAATTAGAAAAAACGAGAAAATGTAAATTCTCTTTTAAAACTGTATTATCACGAAATCTAACTTAGGGCATTAGCAAATATTTGTTTGCATTCCAGCAGAGGCTTAACAATAGTAAAATTTAAATGAAGAATTTCCTAAAATAGCATTGTAGCATCTAAATCCGAGAAATTAAAAAGTTCTACTAGGAAACCCTCAGACTACTTTTATTCAGCCAAACTTAGAATATATTAAACGCCCTATTAAATTTTAACAATCCACTTGTGTTAGAATGTTAAAATTTCAATAAGGTCGTTAATATTATCCTAACAAATTATTAGTTTGAATTGTCGGAGAAACAACAACCTTTTACAAAAGTAGTTCTATGTAACGTTATTAAAATAATCCTGTTTCAACAACATATTTTAATAGTATTAAATAAGAAAATAATTCAGTGAGAAGTCTTAATTTTTTCAGTTATTTCTAGTTTCGTTCACCACTTTTTAAAGCTATCTAAGATTTCTATAGACGGTGACTAGTTAAAGGGTTTTTATTTGCAAATGTAGTGCCAAAAAAGCACAAAACGTTATATTACTTGAGCTCGCCAAAATATAATTGTATTACGAATATGACAACAGCTGTAACAATTGGAAATTCTAGAATTGAAGCATACACAACTATTCAAATAATTTGTAGTATTAATGCAATATATTCGGTTGTTATTACACATTAGTTTTTGATTGGATCAATCAAATAACACAGGGATGCAGTTATTCTAATAAATTGTGAAGCAGCCCCAATACGAAGAGTAAATGAAGAATCCATGGCAGGGCTTTAGGAATTTGCTTCAATTGTTGTATTCTAAAATGTATACTTAAGTTATATGTGGCGACTTTAATGTTTATGTTTATTAATCTTTAGCTTTCATTCCAAAAAAATAAATACATATGAATATACACAAATATAAAACAAAACGTACAAAAATTTTGACTGGATGAAGCTGGGCGGAGTTCGTGCAGCTGCGACGTTATGTTCAGTTTAACGTTCGGAATGGCAACGATTCAATTGTAATTAATGATTTATTTAGATTATTTGGAATGATACCACTGGTTAATAGCATAACACATAGATACCACTATTTAAATAATATATTCTTTAACAAACATAAAGTGGAAATAATTCAGCCATCTTTGACTACGCTGGTATGTTTTAGGAAATGAAGTGATCAGAATAAGTAAAAATCTGCCATAATATACAATGACATATTAGCAAGGACCAGATCAGTTCGAAATAAACTTCGATTCAAAACAATGATTGTTCAATTACGCTGGCATTAATTAAGAGGTTTTTTTATAAACGATTGTATAGAAAGTAGGTGTTTTTTGCATGCATTTTCGCTGCAAAAGTGGTTTTTTAAAGCACAAGTGCTTTTTTACGTTTTTATGACACGGAAATGTCGAATAATTCGAATGTCACTACTATCACTATCACACATATTTTTCTGCAATTTATAACAGTATAACACTCACAGAATAATAGCGACTGAAATTTGTGCAAATTATTTACTGGTTTCTAAGTAATGCTTTCATCAATGCACTGTGGATAATATATACTAATTACATTTGCACTTTCACTGACAAATCCAATTGATCACTGCCTTTAAGAGAATTATTTTCAGGATAATCTAACATAACGTAACAAAAATTATTCCGACTTGAAAAAAATGGATTCCAATCATGTGAAAGGTCACAGACCAATAAAAATTCTACCAGTAATATTGAAGATAATAGAAAAATTGATTGCTATGCAATTCTATGCAATTTTGATATTAAACAATTTGCTTACCAAAGGATTTCGTCAAAATTGCAAAACAGTAGGTGCTTTACAATCGTTTGTGGACTATACACTAAATTATTTTGAAGATGGAAATTTTGGTGCAACGATTTTCTGTTTGATACTGTTCAACATAATATCTTAATATAAAGGCTTAATCATTAAAACTTCAGCGACAACGACCTAAAACTGATGAAATACTATCTCGTAAATAGGTCTCAAATAGTTGAATATAAGGGAAAACAGTTGTCAGTTCTAGAACCCTTGTTGTTTATTATATATATCAATGACTCAACATCAATAATAATAAGTGATTTAGAAATCATATTTGCTAATGATACCACATTTTCCTGTAATACAATATGTATTTTCGTAAAATCTATAACAAATGAGTCTTATTAAGACTACAAGAACAAATCACTTTTGAAACAACTACTTCTCTAGCTAATACTTCGACAGACATTGAATAATACAAAAGTAATTTGCGTGTTACAAAATAGCAAGGCTATCAAAGCAACACTAGTTTGAACGTATTTCTTTCTGTAAAATGAACTAAAAATGATTGAATGTACGTTAAAATAGTTTGTGAGTGACTATACTATGGTAATTTGGAACAAGAAATGATTTTAGGTTGATGATGTTGATGAATTACATCAACCTAAAATCATTTCCTGTCACTTCTTACATTTAATTCAATAATTACTACAAATGAAAATAATTAACAGAAATATAGTTGATGCTTGAAGCCATTACTTTGTGATACATTTTGAAATTTGGGCGATAAATGAAATTCACTTTGTTGTTATCACACACGGTTTTTATTATTAGTGACCGGTGAATTGTAGTTTGAAAATGACCATGTAATGGTTGAAACCGGTCACTAATAATAAAAATCGTGTGTGATAACAACAAAGTGAATTTCATTTATCGTCCTAATTAACAGAAACATAAATAATATAAGACGTAGAACTCTCTGTGGATTTGTTTGTCGTCTTCTTTGGAAAATAAATAAACAGAGATAAAAAATTTAATATTTTTTCTGTTTATATAACATTTATAATAATATATTCGTTACTCATAAGAAATTTAAATGTAGCGAAGCAATTTGAGATTGATTTATCAATTAAATAAATTATAAACAGTTTAATCATTAAACACGAATTTACCAATTAAAATTTAATGTTCGTCTTTGATTATTAGATCATTAATTTGTTTAAATATAAAACCAAGGTGTTTATACCGCATAGAATTCAATTTTTTGTAAACGGATTGTGTCTTCATTTGTTCGTATTTGGTAATTTTATCCGCATACTAATTAATCTTCCTTTACATTTATACTACTAATTAAAATTCCATGCAAAATACTTGATTTATATCACGGCCGATTTTTTTTAACTGCGTATTCTCTGAAATTGTTTTTTCGCCGAATGCGGCAACATTTGCGTGCGGTCAGTATGCTAATTCTGGAGGACGAGCCTTTTCATCTGGACCAAGAATAGATGATTAATCCGTGCGTGTTTATACTAGAATCTCGTTTTCACTATTTCGCAACACCTTATTAATTCATTGAATTATGTAGTAAAATATGATAAATATGAGAATTTGTTTGTGAACTAAATTATTATTTTTGACAATTTTCATCTACATAAAAGGATTCGATCTTTACGAGTATAGGTGGTTTACTAATTTTAAAAGTTACCGTCTTATTTTAGATTCTATCTTCCCATAGCAATAACCGGAAACTATATTTCTTTATTATATACTGGTATCGGAAACCAATGGATTTTTTTATAGTAGATATACGATGTAAATTTTTAATTTGTGGATTTCACCTTTTATATTAGTTAATGTATCGCTAGTAGTATTTGTCTATAGCATCAGTTGTTCAAAATGCATTTTTGTGTTATTTTTAAAGTAGAGGCATATATAAAACAAACGATCTTGATTAGAAGTACATATCCCAAATAGAGCACTGCTATTTGTATGAAAATAATCAGCCTGCGTTTATTTTTGACGAAATAAGTGCTATTTATTAATTTTATTATTCCTTTATAATAAGACTAAAATACTTTAAATATTTGATGGTTGAGGCGTTTACTTCGTGGTATATCTTGAATCAGTTATAATTAAACACAATAGCTATGTTTTACCACTATTTTTTTAAAATAAACAGTTACTATAATTTCGATTAGAAGCTAGCCATTATCAAACTAGAGGTTACTTAAATTACGAACAATTTTCTTATTTATACCACAGCGTTGAATAGGGGCGTATACATTATGTCAGTCTGGTCGTTTAATAGGGACATTCCGAGTTTCATTTTGGCTTTGTAAATGTCGACCCCTTCCAGTAAATACATTTTTAAGCCTTTATCCGCTAAGTGGATTACTGAAAGTACATCTTTACCGAAATATAATTTCGGTGTGCATTTAATAGGATTGATATGATTTTTGATGTTCTTTTAATCTAATTTTAAAATTACAACCAGACTGCCCAATATATACAATTTGACATTCTGACCAAGTTAACTTGTAAATCCCAGATTTGTTCATGTTATCAATCTGGGTTTTACCGTTAAAGATGAATTGCTAAGTTTTATGTATGGTTTAAAATTGATATTAATGTTACATCTTAAAATTTAATTAATTAATTAAAATAAAACATTGCCAAAATTATCGATTGATTTGAAAGTTTGTGACTCGGTTGATTCCTTTTTTACATATACATATTTTTGTAATTGTTTTATTTCAAATTTGTGTATATGTTTATTAATTAGTTCTTTTGTGTATCCATTATTGGCCGCTAGTTTTTTTATTGTGTAAATTTCATTGTGTGGTGGATTTAAGGGTAAATTAAATGCTTTATAGATCATTGAATTGAAACTTGCTATGTTTTTAGGATGTCAAGAATGATTAGGAGTAACAGAATCTGTATAAGTGGGTTTTCTATAAATGTTAAAATTAAGTTTGTTATTTAGTTTGTTAATTGAGAGATCAAGAAAATTGATTGAGTTGTTATTTTCTCTATCTACAATGAAGATTACTGATATGTGAATTTCAAAATGGGCCAATGCCTTTAAAACATGCATTTGATATGTTTTTTGCCTAATGGAGAATTTAATATTTATTTTATCCATAAAAATTTCTGCTAGCAATGGGCTAAAAGGTGATCCCCTTGAGAGACTTTCCTTCTAAATATAAAATTTATTATTAAATTGTTTTGTTTAAGTAAGGTATTGATTTTGAGTTGGAATTGAAACACGATAACTTTGTTTTGCCACTATATTTTAAAAATTAAACAGTGAACACAGTTTCGACTATAAGCTAGTCATTATCAAACTTCAAAATAAGATTATCCTAATAAATACAAAAAGCACGAAAATATTTTCGTAAAATCTACAACAAATGAGTCTTATTAAGACTACAAGAACAAATCACTTTTGAAACAACTACTTTTCTAGCTAATACTTCGACAGACATTGAATAATACAAAAGTAATTTGCGTGTTACAAAATAGCAAGGCTATCAAAGCAACACTAGTTTGAACGTATTTCTTTCTGTAAAATGAACTTAAAACGATTGAATGTACGTTGAAATAGCTTGTGAGTGACCATACTATGTTAATTTGGAACAAGATATGAATTGATGTAATTAAAAATAAATTAACAAAAGCAATTAAATAATTCAATACTCAATTTTATAACCATCTGTAGACACGTGTTTTAATATTTCAATCTCTTCAGTACAGCTTATCCTGTTTCAATTACAGCTCATTCAAGATGTACCACGAAGTAAACGCCCCTATTATAAATATTTAAGGTATTGATTTTACTGTGGAGTTAACGTTGTTGGCATCTAGATGGTATTTTGGCAAATATGTTGGTAACCTCAAAGGAAACTAGCTTATAGTTGTTATCTATGGTTAGTTTTGTTAATTTTTGTGATAGTTCTATTGAATTTTTGATTCTTTGAAATTGGTTAGGAATCTAAAAATTGAATTTAATTCTACGGCAATTACTTTTCCTGGTGTATTAAGGTATAATACTACATGACGTATTGGTTAATTTTCTTTGTGTATCTTTATAAATCCATAAAGTCTCGGAGGAATTGGAAGGAGTTTGTGTTTTGCTGCATTAGGAAATAAGGAGTCCGGTTTGGTAATGAATGATTTAATTTGTTCAATGAAGTTAGTTGTGGGATCTTTTTGCATTTCAGTTATGTCCGATGATAAGAGGAAATGATTGACTTTTTGTTTATAATCATTTTTCAATAATATTACTTCGGTATTTTTTCTCTATCTGCTTTTGTGATAATTAGGTTGTTGTTTTAGACTTTTTTCTTTATATTTTTAATTGTTATGTTATCTGACGTAGACATTGAAGGTATTTCTTTTTTAATTTTGGAGATTTTTGCATTTTCAAGAAGGTAATTTTGGCAATATTTAAGAGCAATTTCTGACTCAACAATTAAATGTTCTTTAAAAGTATAACATAAATATGTGGCGAGAATTTGGGTTCTGATTTTAAGAGAAACATTTCTTTTTCATTAAAAATAATATTTGTTTTTTAAGAATTCTGCAGCTTATCGGCCCGCGCGACCTCATCGATCTCTCTGGTTCTGACGACTATCATGATGTCATCAGCCAATTCGATGATATCAACGCCATTTGGCATCGCCAATTCCAAGTCGCCGTCGTATGCCAGGTTCCACATTGTAGGGTCGAGGACGGAAACCTTGCAGTTTCCGAGCCGTTGCTCCCTTTAAGTTGAATCGAACGCTCGAGCAGATAGTTCATATTCATATTCATATTCATATAATTTATTGATGCCATAACTACAGAAAGTTTTACATAAGTCACTAAAAAATAAAAAAATAAAATATGTCATAATATATAAAAAATGCATACAAATTAAAAAGGTAGTAGAAGGAGGCCTTCTTACAATGTACAAAACATGTTTGAAACTTATCACAGTTTAATAACCTTATTACTTTCCCTATATACGAAGTATATATAGGGGAAGTATTGTGATCGTGATTTTTTTTTGAAAAATTTTTTTTGCGGAAATATCCGTTTTGAGGTCCCCTGAGTCCATTACACAAATTTCTGGAAAAAAAAATTTTGTGTCTGTGTGTGTGTCTGTCTGTCCGTCTGTCTGTCTGTCTGTCTGTCTGTCTGTCTGTCTGTCGGTGGGCGCTGTATCTCAAAAACGAATTATCGGTCTGAGATGAAACTTCAAACTTAAGGTTTTATCGTTAAAAACTGGAACTGAAAAGCTTTTGGTGAACATTCATAGACCGGAAGTGGATGTTTACTCGAGACGTTTTTTTGTTTTTTTGTGATATTTTTCTAAATATGAAAAATTTTAAAAAATGATTCAAACAAAAGTTAAAGGGAATAAAAAACTGAACAAGTTTTATTTGAACATATTTTTCATAAAATTCTTAACTTTTGAGAAAAAAAATAAAAATTGAAAATTTTGACATTTTTTGCCAATTGCTAATTAACTATTAGAGTTACGTGAAACTTTTATTACAAATAATTGTAGAGAATTCAAAAGTGAACAAATCATTAAAAATAGCCTTTTTGCGTAAATCTCATAGTTTTCGAGAAAAATATAGGGAAAGTACTATGATGGCCACATCACCATTTTTAGGATTGAAGAAATTCATCCCACGAGTAATTCGGTGTAGCGTTTAAAACAGTTTTTAAGTGCTTTTTAAATTATTTCATAGGTAAATATCAGACGAGGACAGGCAGTTTATTAAAACATTTCAATCCCCAGTATCCGGGTCCATCCCGTGATCTATTTAACCTAGAGACTGGAATTATCAAGTTATATTTTTGACGGTTATAGTGCGTGTGTATAGAATCAGTGCACTGATAGGTGTTCAAGTATCTTTTGATATAAATAAGACATTTATAAATATAAAGACATGGAAATGTCATTATATTTAGATTTATAAAATAAGGTTTACTTTCTTCACGGTAATGTATACCTGCTAAAATTCTAATTGCCCGACTTTGTAGTGCAAAAATTCTGTGTCTAATAACAGAGTGGCCCCAGGCGAGTACACAATACGTCATTAAAGAAAGGCATGTACCGAAGTATGCTGTTTTCAAAACTGATGGAGATACTGAAAGTGAGATATTCCGCAGAAGGAAAATGTTGGAACACGATCTACCTGCCAACATATCACTATGAGAACTCCAAGTTAGAGAGGAATCTAATACCACACCTAGAAATTTAGAAGAGGTTGCAAAGTCATGTTCACAAGGTCTTAATGTGAAGTATAGGTCAATCGTTTTTGCCTCATTAATTGTCCATTACTGCTGAACCACTCATATGAAATCTGCTTTGCATCATGGCTCTGACGCACCAACTCAGGCAAAATGCGACCATTGTTTAGCAATAAAGTATCATAAGCATACAAGATGGTTTTACTTATTTTTTCATATTTGGTGAAATCATTGATATGAACCAAGAATAATAGAGGGCCCAAAATGAATCTCTGAGGAACACCATATTTTATTTCAAGCGTGGAAGACTTCATTGCTAAATTTAACAATTTGGCTCCTGTTTGATAGATAAGATTTAATTAGTTTTATGCTGACCATGTCAAAACCACAATGCAGCAGCTTATCACACAGTATGTTATGATCCACACAGTCAAAGACTTTGGTCAAATCTAGAAAGGTTGCAATACAGTGGTTGTGATCTTGTTAAGCACGTAGAATACTGTCGACGAGGTGCAATACCGCGTCTTTGGTCGATTTTCCTGATCTCAATCCAAACTGATTATCTGCAATAATCACTTCATTTTCGAGATAGTGGTACATCTGGAGAAACATGACTTTATCCAGCACCTTTGAGAAAACTGGAAGTAAAGATATTGGTCTATAATTAGTTGGTATGTTTGAGTCTCCTTTTTATACAAAGGTATTACCATTGCTACTTTCAATGATTCAGGGAAAATTGATGTTAGAAAACAGGAATTGATAATATTCGTTAGTGGTATTATTATCACATCTATGCAATTGTTTACTAGATTAATTGACATACCGTATATATCCTTAGTCTTGCCATTCTTGAATGAGCGTACTACATCTCTAACCTGGATACAAGAGACTGCATTAAATGTAAAAGTACTGCCTAGTTTATGCCCCAGAAGTTGTAGAGGGTTATGTATGGGAGAAATTGCATCAATTAAATTACAAATAGAGTTTACAAATGCACGATTAAATTGATCAGGTAAAATATCACATTTTGTATCACAGTTTCGTTTTTTATTTGAGTTTATGATTCGCCACATGGCTTTATTTTTATTACTTGAGTTAATAATAAAATTAGAATTAGCGTTAAGTTTTGCTTTCTGGATTGATTTTCGGTATTGGTTTTTATGATAATGCAGAACCTCTAAGTTTTCTTTCGTTTTATATTTACTACAATATTCTTCAATACACTCTAATTCTTCCCTCATGCGTTTCAGATCATTAGTAAACCAATGTACTTTATTAATATTTGATTTTATATTTTTAATAGTTTTAGTCGGAAATGCTAAATTAAAATTATTAGTAATAATATTGTGAAATACATTATACTTGGCATTGCTATCTGTTACAATAGATAATATCGCCCAATTCTATTGAGATAATAAATTAAAGAAATTAATTTCTTTCGTGTTTGTATATATTTCATTACTTAACGATATTCCTCTATGATCGGAATGTAAGGTGTTGATATAATTGACTGTATAGCAGTTGTTCGCTGTCACGTTAGTAAATACATTGTCTAATGTATTTCCTCATCGAGTCGCAAATGTTACAACAGGGTGTAATCCATAACTCTGAAAAATATCACAGACAGTACTTGTATTCGCATTCTTTTGATTATTAAAATGAACATTGAAGTCTCCTCCTACAATCACAGTAGTATTTAAAATATCTAAACAATTTAAAACATTAACAAGTATGTTAGTAAAAATATTAATATCAAGTAGTTGTACAGCAGCAATTTCACAGTGTTTTTCGACCGATAATTGGTTTATGTGTGATAATTTAACACATTTTATGTGGTTTTTAATTAAAATTAATACACCACCATTAATAAAAGTAGTTCTAGAAAAATGTGAAATAGTAAATAAGTTGATGACACAATACACATCAGATTCAAATGATTTTAACCAATGTTCACTTATACAAACCACATCAAAAGTGTTTGATTCGATTAATGCAGACAGTTCGATAAATCTATTCTTTACACCTTGCATATTGATATAAAAACATTTAATATTTCTTCTTGTGTCATGAATATTATACTGAAGAGTTGTCCTTCGGCGATTTGACTGCCCAGCGTTTATCTCTCCGAAAAAAATAGCGGCCAACTGATATGCGTTCGGGCCAGTTTGCTGGATCAATAAGAACGTCACGGTCATTGAAGGGGGCACCGATTTTAAAACCATTATAATTAGGTTGTTCATCTTTTTCACATGTAAAATTTTTGTGTTTTAGAATATTAGAAACATATTGTTTTACCGTGTATAGTGAGACATCCTGCTGGACACGATTTATGTACACCCACGATTTACGAGGTTCTGCTACTAATTTTGAATTTTCATTCTTATTGCTCCCGAAGATCACCGGCCTTCTTGTTTTTTTCTTTGGATTGCGAATTACTCTAGTTTAGTGTTGATTTCTGATAGGTTAGATTTATGCGGATGGTTGTTGTTGTTTACGTTTAGTGGGAATGTCACAGCTGTCGCTATTTTGGTTGGTTGCACTGCTGTAGCTGAGTTGTCTTT
Organism: Ontholestes murinus; assembly: GCA_963969525.1. Classification (NCBI taxonomy): domain Eukaryota; kingdom Metazoa; phylum Arthropoda; class Insecta; order Coleoptera; family Staphylinidae; genus Ontholestes; species Ontholestes murinus. The sequence continues at coordinate 38,407,678 of OZ018391.1, forward strand.
TACACTGACTTCATGATTATTTACAATTTGTGTTGTTGAATCGGAGTGTTTTGGCGAGATATTTGTAATCCCCGCACGTAGTTTGGCATTTTCTTCTACTAGCCACTGTTTTTTTTTTCCAATAACAGTTGATTTGATAAATTTAACTGCTTCACCAGTTCCTTCATATTCATGTAGGCTTCTTTTTAAAAATCCAAATCAGAAATATGATCACCGGGTAGAGGGCTTGAATCAGATGGCAGTGCAGTTCCACAGCATGTTTTTACCTTTCGCACACAACTATAGTGGTAATAAGAATTACAGGTGCTACACTGAGTTCCGGATCTCGCGACTGAACCACAGGCACACAATTTAATAGCACTCGCGGGTTTAGAACTACTCTTTTTCGATACTTTTACATCAAGTATAGGCAGCACGTCAACTCCGTTGCCGGCCATTTTGAAATATTTGTATAAAAATATTATTATTTTATTTATTATTCGTAATAATAGCCACTAGGTAGGCTGGGGACCTCCTCCTCTCCATTCATTATTATGGTGGACCAGAGAATTGAATTGAAGGCGTTCCGTCAGGAACGTCAGTCCACGGTTATTTTTAGCGGACCCGTATTGGATTTTCTGGCAAGCCTATCAACCTCCTTCAGGGCGTCGGCCGCCGCCTGGGTTTCCTACTGCCTCGAGTTGTCGGTGATGTCGTCCCATTGGTTGAGACGGCCTCTAGAAGTCGCGTGACCAATGTTTCCAGGGAAGAGGCTATCCCAACAACTTCCTTTCCACTTCACTTTCGCCATGAATTTATTTCAGGGCACCGGCTTGCTTGAAGTCAACCGTCGCTGTTGCTACTGACTACTCCGATTCTTCAATTCTAATGGCGCTCACCCGCCGTCTTCGGAGAAGGTCCTGTTGCAGTATATTAGCTCTGCCTTTAGCCTCGGCATATTTGTTGTGTCACCAGTACACCCTTCGAGTTTCTGATCCCTTTCTCTTAGTGCATCGCAGGTAGATCGTAGCGTGTTAGATAAGGTTTTGGCCATGTCATTAGGTTCACTGGTGTTGAACATTAACGAGAGTGTTTCTTCGTGAAACTTCGTCCAGTCGGGCTGTTGGATGGCCCAGGCAGGACCTTTTCCTAATGGTGGTGAAATGTTTCTCTCCAGTCTCGCAGGTGCGCCTAGGCGGTCCAAAAGGCCAAATGTTACTAGGGTCAAATCCAGTACGGACTAGTCCGGACTCCGCGGTGTTCTACCGGAAAGTTGGGAACTTCCCTACGTTGGCTGGCTCCAAGTCTAGTTTCGTCTTGGATTTATTTTTTTTATATCTAAGCGTAAGCTGAGTGAAAAGAATAATATATAATATCGTTATAATAAAATGTTTACTATATAGTATTCATTTATTCAATCGAATATTCGATTAATTAGATGGATCGTGAATTTATTAAACTATTATACAGCCCAGAATTTTTTTTAATGTCTGACTCAAGATACTTGGGTTTGCCGTAGGTAGAGCTTGAAAAACGATGATAATAAATATATTTAAGTAGGCGAGTTTTAGAACAAACGTTATTTTGAATTTGTTTAAGAATCAATTAAAATCACCTAGTCTCATTAGATAACTTTTATATCTAGCCAGAACGAGAACTAGGCTACTCACTTGGATTGTAGTGGTATTCAATGAATTGTTTACGTGAAGATCAAATTAATTTGACGAATTGTGAAGAAAGGTTATTAGTGCTTTATTCGTCAAAGTATTTAATGAAATTTGATACCATTGACATTCTTCATTAGTTAAATTTTATATATGATACCTGTTATAATGGTTCTTGTAGAACATTAAACATTGGCTTTGTTAAACGAAGAGTAACCTTTCTTTAATTAGGAAAAGGTGTATTTGATAAAAATGTTCCTCTAAGGAAAATGATATGACTTCTAAAATTTTTGACTTGAAGGTGTTTATAGCAATGGAATTGGAATATGTTTATATTTTGACAGATTATTAATAAAAACTTGAGTGTTGCTGCTGATTGTAGTATTGGAGTTTATATTAGTTTGATTAAAGAATTAAGTTAAGTAATAACATAACATTATGTAGAATATTGCTTTTATATAATCTGAATCTTGATTTGCACAGACTATTGCCAGTAGGAAAATCATTGTTGGGATATTTGATGTGATTTCTAATATTAGATACGACATTTTCATATGTTAAATTGAGTTCACTTCAAGAACATTACATAAACTGCTATTCGACATACTAAATGTAATGAACTTTTTAAATCAAATATTAGTTCTTCAATGTTCCTTCTCTTAACTTTTAGAGTATTGATCACAATTCAATTATTCCATAACAGCAATTAAATATCGCACACACTTAACTCAACCAAAAGATAAATAACAAATTTAAACCCATAAGTAACAAAAATACTATGATTCTATAATTTAACCCCATATTTTTTGTCATAACACAACGATAAAATAAAAAAAATGCAAACTTACACCAAATCAATAAATGTAACTGAAAAGTAAAAATAATTCAAATTATCAAGATATTACTTAAAACAATTGCATACAAAATCCATATTAAAACCAACTAAGCGATAAGAAAATATATATTATCAATAAAATTATAATTAATAAATTTAAAAATACGCAAACATTTCGTGAATCTACAATAATGAGTCTTACTAAGACTACAAAACAAATTAATTTGAAACAACTACTTCTCTAGCTAATACTTCGACAGACATTGAATAATACAAATTAATTTGCGTGTTACAAATAGTACAACTATTAAAGCAACACTAATTTGAATGAAATTATTTCTGTTGAATAAACTAATAAATGATAAAATGTACTCTAGATTGTTTAAATGTAACTATAACATGAAAAATTATGAAAAATGAATTTTAAACTGATTTCATTAAATTAAATTAGCAAAAGCAATTAAAAAAACTAGCATTCAAGTTTATAATCATCTGCAGACACGTGTTTCGAACTTTCGCTCTCTTCAGTACAGCTTTATTATAAAATTGATTTTAAATACAAATAAAAACACTTACTAAAATAAATATAATGAAATATGATAATAAATATAATGAAAAATAAATAACTTACTCAGATATGCACGCCAACTGACACAAGAATGAAATATAATCGACTGAAGGTCTGAATTTATACCTGAGGTGGATTAGTGAATTCTTCAGAAATCATTACGTTCGGGATTAAGGAAAAATACCCACTTAGAGCATAATTGAATAATAAAATGTATTAATTAATACATTTTAAAATAATAATTTACTACACCACTTGGCCACCGAGCATATACAAAAAATTTCAAAAATTCGGATGATGTCAGCAAGAAAAGTAGTATGAGATTTAAAGATCGAAACACGTGTCTGCAGATGGTTATAAACTCGAATGCTAGATTATTTAATTGCTTTTGCTAATTTAATCTAATGAAATCAGACTAAATTCAATTTTTATTCATCACTTTTCATGTTATATTCACTTTCAAGCATTCTAAAGTGCATTTTATCATTTATTAGTTTATTCAACAGAAATAATTTCATTCAAATTAGTGTTGCTTTGATGGTTGTACTATTTTTAACACGCAAATTATCTTTGTATATTTCAATATCTGTCGCGGTATTAGCCAGAGAAGTAGTTGTTTCAACAAGTAATTTATTTTGTAGTCTTAGTAAGACTCGTTGGTGTAGATTCACGAAATGTTTTCGTATTTTTAAATTATAAAAAAAAGTAGTGGGATTAAATTGATTGAGATGTAGTATAATTACATGACCACATAATTAATATATATTTTCTACTGAACTTAATTAAGTGATATTAAAGTGAATTTACTCTTTTGATTATTCATTGTTTCCTGATGGAAACCCTGTTAATGCAAGGGCATGGCTTGATAAATGTTACAACATACCTGCCCCAATGAATTTAACCATCAAAAGTTAGTTTTCTGAGTTTTACGTAACCCTGTGAATACAAACGGTGAACTACATTCAGAAATACTAAATGAGGCAGGTACAGGAAAACATTCAGAAAATCAGTGAAGTCGTATTGAATGAGCACAAAATAAATTATGTGAGCTAGCTAAAATTAAAGGAACGCGTTAATTATATCATTCTTGAAATTATATCATTGCGCTCGTTGGGTCTCGCGTTTTTTAACAATTGACCAAAAAGCGGAATATGTTCGACATAAGGAGTGTTTACAAATGGATGAAAATCCATATTTCATGGAGTTCAATCGACAGTCGGCATTAATTATTAGATAAACCCCCTATACAACCTTTAACTGACATCAGTATAAAAAACTCATTAACAGATTTTGACAAAACAAGTACTTCAAATTTTAAATTTTCTAAATCAAAAGCAAATTGTAAATATGTATTTATAAGCCTAGTATAGAATCAGTTATTACAATCTAGATGTCTATCCTTCCTGACCTAGCCAATCTTTTTAAATCCGTTATACAAACAAACATTGTGGCATTTAGCTAATAAAATCTACTTTACTATCTAATAATTCTAATATTGGATTGAATTCGCAATTGAAGGGCGCAATTTAAGGTAAAAATCTGGCTTTGTTTTTAGAAATTAAAAAAGCATTCGATTCTGCTTGACAGCACATATTTTTTCCTACCATCTAATAATCTTTCTTGATTTTTTTACCATTTAAAAACGTTTGGATTCTAATAAAGGTATCCCGTGTTTTTCCTTACTATCCCTTATCTCTAATATTTATTGCAGCGATATAGAAAATCCTAATCTAACAATTTTTAAAGCTAAGGTGTAAGGTTCAGGGAAACCATTGGCGTATCCAATATTTATTGCAGCGATATATTCAACCTTGATCCAATATTATTTAACCCTACCAAATATTATTTTATTTACTGATAGAAGTGACCTCATTACTCATACCTAAGGCTAATGAATAATTAAACGATTGAAATAATACGTTTTTATTATGGGCCAATAAATAGAGAATTAAAATGAATCCTATAAAATGCCAAATTGCTACAGCCTCTCTACAAAATATTTCAAAACTCTCAAGCAAAATAAGATAACGACAATAACAATAACAATAACAATAACAATAACAATAACAATAACAATAACAATAACAATAACAATAACAATAACAATAACAATAACAATAACAATAACAATAACAATAACAATAACAATAACAATAACAATAACAATAACAATAACAATAACAATAACAATAACAATAACAATAACAATAACAATAACAATAACAATAACAATAACAATAACAATAACAATAACAATAACAATAACAATAACAATAACAATAACAATAACAATAACAATAACAATAACAATAACAATAACAATAACAATAACAATAACAATAACAATAACAATAACAATAACAATAACAATAACAATAACAATAACAATAACAATAACAATAACAATAACAATAACAATAACAATAACAATAACAATAACAATAACAATAACAATAACAATAACAATAACAATAACAATAACAATAACAATAACAATAACAATAACAATAACAATAACAATAACAATAACAATAACAATAACAATAACAATAACAATAACAATAACAATAACAATAACAATAACAATAACAATAACAATAACAATAACAATAACAATAACAATAACAATAACAATAACAATAACAATAACAATAACAATAACAATAACAATAACAATAACAATAACAATAACAATAACAATAACAATAACAATAACAATAACAATAACAATAACAATAACAATAACAATAACAATAACAATAACAATAACAATAACAATAACAATAACAATAACAATAACAATAACAATAACAATAACAATAACAATAACAATAACAATAACAATAACAATAACAATAACAATAACAATAACAATAACAATAACAATAACAATAACAATAACAATAACAATAACAATAACAATAACAATAACAATAACAATAACAATAACAATAACAATAACAATAACAATAACAATAACAATAACAATAACAATAACAATAACAATAACAATAACAATAACAATAACAATAACAATAACAATAACAATAACAATAACAATAACAATAACAATAACAATAACAATAACAATAACAATAACAATAACAATAACAATAACAATAACAATAACAATAACAATAACAATAACAATAACAATAACAATAACAATAACAATAACAATAACAATAACAATAACAATAACAATAACAATAACAATAACAATAACAATAACAATAACAATAACAATAACAATAACAATAACAATAACAATAACAATAACAATAACCCTAGCTTCTCCGCCCCCAAGACCGGCATGCGTACCATCATTGGTATAACCTACCTGAGGTGATCCTGTTTCTGCAGAACATGCCGGATCTAGAGGAGTAAACCTCGACTAAAAATCCGTAATCCAAGGTGTCAATCGTACCGTGCCGAGGGATGGATGGCCACGCGTCAGTTGGTCTCATACGGTGTCCTCCGGATACCTGGCGACCTCCGGTTGAATTTAGCCTTGCTGCAGTATGGGAGCACTGCTGCAGTCGACCTTTATTTCTGCCCTACTCGTGGGAACCGCATGGCAACCTCTTTAAAAAAACCTTTTGAGGAATCAACCTCATTAAAAAATGATGCGGCGTCTAGGGACGCGCTGAGTCCCTGTAACTTTAATGAAAAAACGGTGGCTCCATTGCCACGTTTTTTTATTGTTAAGAGGTGTGGAGACTTAAATTTTGATAAGGTGAACCCTTTCGCCATATCAAAGTTCTTGAACGAGAAACTAGGTAAATGTGGATTAGTGAAGAAAATCAGGGAAGGTCTAATGGTGGAAACGCTTAACGATAAGCAATCAAATAAAATTTTAAAAATGGAGAACTTCTTAGAATATGTAGTTGATGTTGTACCTCATAAAACATTAAACTATTCGAAAGGCGTAATCTATTGTCGTGATCTTATTAATTGTTCTGATGAGGAGATACTTGAAAATCTGGAGTCAAAAAATGTCATTGAAATAAGGAGAATTCGAACAAAGAAGGATGGTCAATTAGTCAACACTCCTTCGATCATTCTGACATTTAATTCAACAAGACTTCCAAAATACATAAATATAGCCTTCTACAATGTAGAAGTTAGGCAGTATATCCCTAGTGTTATGCGCTGCTTCAGGTGCCAAAAACTAGGCCATACATCAGTCAGATGTGATAGTCCCGCCATGTGTACATGTGGAAGACCAGCACATGAAGGCACTGAGTGTGTAGAGCCCTTTAAGTGTATTAACTGCGGTGAAAACCATTCGGCGAGGTATAAAAGTTGTCCAGCCTTTATGCTTGAAAAATCAATTCAAGAATTAAAGACTAAGGAAAGGCTTAGCTATTTTGAGGCTAAAAAGAGATTATCCACCCCTAAAACACCAAGTGCAGGCATATCGTATGCCCAAGCAACCACGCAGCCAAAACTTGTTGATAATATCATAGCTCAGCTAACGCCTATAATATCAAAAATAGTCAGCGAAACAGTAACACAATCAATAGGTAAGTTGCTGGAAAACAATAACGCAGGGACCAAAACCCTTGCGTTGGCAGAGCCTATTCCAGAGCAGAGATCTGTCCACGTAGCCCCAGTAGGATGTACACCATATACCATCCGCAAGGTAGCGGTGGCAACCAATCCAGAAGCAACAACTTCTGGAGAATATAATTTTAAAACTCCCTTGGAGGAAGGGAGAAGCCCTGCCGTAAAAAGGCAGCAATCACTCTCCGAGTCGGAGAGTGATAAACAAAACATAACCCGGCAGGCCAAAAGGCCTGTTGGATGGCCCAAAGGTAAAGCTAGGAAACCTAAGGCCTCTGGGTCAGACACTAATTCGGAGTCCAGTTCGCAAAACCGGAAAATGTCTTTCTGATTTGTTTGTGAAGTCCTTGTGATATTTATTTTATAATTTAATTGATCTTATTGTTGTCCGTGTATTTATTGTTCTTTTATTAATACTAAAAGAGTTGGAACAAATAGTCCAGTGGAATTGCCGAGGTTGCATATCGCATATCGGCGAACTGAAGATCGTTCTGCGAGAATACAATCCTTTCTGTGTATGCCTACAGGAAACCCTCTTTAGACCCGACCAAGAGTTTTCATTAAGGGGCTACAGAATCCTTAGGGAAGACGTAGCCCCACGCCATCGGTCAAGAGGGGGATTGGGCATACTCATACGGGAAGGATGTATTTACACGCAACTAACTTTAAGAACTGATCTTCAGACCGTAGCCTGTGTGATCAAAGCGCCGATTGATCTTACGATATGCAACGTTTACCTCCCAGATGGCAACTGGGAGCGTAATCAGATAGTCGATCTGATTAGGCAATTACCTGGACCTTATCTATTGCTGGGAGATTTCAACGCACATAGTCCGTTATGGGGATCCTCTCGTCTCGATATTAGAGGCAAGTATATCGAGGAAGTGCTCGATATCACGGGAGGGATACTCCTAAATAACGGACTACCAACGCATTTTAACGCTTCCAACGGTGCATTCTCAGCAATAGATTTAGCAATATCTTCGCCCACTCTCGCCACGCGTCTTCAGTGGCAGGCCCTCGATGATCTACATGGAAGCGATCACTTCCCGATCGTCTTGTCAACAAACATTCCGAGGGCCATACAACGCAGACCCAGGCGCTGGCGCCTGGATCTAGCAGAGTGGGAAAAGTTTCGTAACGACGTCACGTTAACAGACAACTTCGAAGATATTGGTTCCACTCTAGATAATATAAATCTCAGCATTACTCAAGCAGCAGAAAAGTCAATACCACGTACCTCTGGCTCGACTAATAAATCCTCCGTCCCGTGGTGGAACGTCGAGGTTAGTCGAGTTATCGCAGAGAAGAAACGGGCGTTTAACATTTACAAAAGAAATCCTACGCAAGAAAACCTTATCGTTTTTAAACGAAAGCGGGCAGTCGCCCGCCGCAAGATTATAGAGTCAAAAAACGACTCGTGGAAGAGCTACGTGAACTCAATGAAGAGTGACACGTCAGTCACGGAAGTCTGGAGAAAAGTACATGCTATCCGCGGACAAAGGCTACCGTCCCTCATAAGCATTTGTGATGGAGGTAACACGATCACAGAGCCTTGTGATGTAGCGGAAGTCCTAGCAGTACAATTCTCCAGCACTAGTAGTTCTTCCAATTATCAAGCTGAATTCTTGCGTAGGAAAGGTGAACTAGAAGCCCCACTAGACTTTTGCACAGATTCGGATCTTAATTATAATCATCCATTTACAATGGATGAGTTTGAGGAGGCACTGAAGACGAGCAATGACTCCTCTCCTGGCCCGGATAATATCCCCTACAAAATGATTGCAAATCTCTCATATGAATCAAAAATGCATATCTTATCACTCTTCAATGTGATATGGGAGAGAGGGGAATATCCGGAGCAATGGAGAGAAGCAATTATTGTGCCTCTTCTCAAGATTGGAAAAGATCCGAATCTTGCTTCTAGTTATCGCCCGGTTTCTTTGACGTGCTGCTTGAGTAAAGTGTTTGAAAAAATGGTCAATAGCCGACTGGTATGGATTCTCGAGTCGCGAGAACTTATAGTACCCTACCAGTCTGGATTTAGGAAACGTCATTCCACTATTGACCATCTGGTCCGTCTAGAGAATGCCATTCAAAACGCTTTTCTGGAGAGAAAACACCTAGTCGCGGTGTTTTTCGATCTGGAAAAAGCATATGATATGACATGGCGTCATGGCATTCTGAGGAAGTTGCACCGGTGGGGACTGAGAGGCCGTCTGCCTTTATTTATCCAGTCCTTTTTGTCGCACCGGAGTTTTCGAGTACGTGTTGGAGATTCTTTCTCCTCCCTCCACGTGCAAGAAAACGGTATACCGCAGGGCTCTACCATTAGCGTAACCCTTTTCTCTATTGCGGTTAATGATATTGCAACTTCCGTATGTACCCCCGTAAAAACGTGCCTGTATGTCGACGACCTCGCAATCTACATGGCCGGAGATACCATCCCGGCTATATATACACAATTGCAGAGGAGCATTGATAACATCGTTCGAGACGCTGGCTCGTGTGGTTTCCGATTTTCAGAGACAAAGATGGCGTGTGTCCATTTTTGTCGTCTGAGGAAGCCACACAGGGAGCCTAGTCTACAAATTAATGGTTCTGTTATTCAATGTGTCGACAGTTATCGATTTCTAGGACTTATTTTCGACAGGACTCTGTCATTCCGTCCCCACATTAATGACCTTGAAACAAGGTGTAAAAAGGCACTAAATTTAATTAGGTGCCTTTCTAACATTAATTGGGGTGCGAGCAGAGAGGTTTTGCTGCGGCTGTATCAGGCTCTGGTTCTGTCCAGGCTTGATTACGGGTGCGCAGTATATTCCGCTGCTCGTAATTCGTGGTTACAAGTCCTAGATTCGATACATTATGCAGGTATACGTTACGCTACAGGAGCTTTTAGGACCACACCAAGGAATAGTCTCTGCTGTGATGCCGGGTTACTACCGCTAAAGTACAGACGTCTTCGGTTCGCTTTGCGATATGAAGCGTCTGTACGTAGTAACCCGAAACACATCAATTTTGAATGTTTCAGCAAAGCAGAGACATATCGAAAATACGCCTTGCGACCGTCTGTCACAAGGCCGGTGTGTGTCAGAGCGCGCGAGTTCCGCAAGAGTCTTGAGTTCCATTTGCCCGAAATACAGCCGGTGGGTGTGTGTGAGGTACCGCCATGGGTGGTACCTGCACCAAACATAATTATGAAGTTGCTGGACGACCCAAAGCACCAAACGACGCCGGCAATTTTTCGGGTGAAATTAATGGAACTCGTTAACAAATACACAGACTCTTGCTGCATATATACGGATGGATCGAAAACCGACACTGGGGTGGGATCGGCTATTGTAGCTGATTCTACACCCCAGTCATGGTCGCTAGATCCAATGTCCACCGTATATACTGCCGAACTATACGCAATATTGAAAGCGCTCCACTACTGCGATATGTCTAGCAGTAGTACATTCCTCGTTCTGTCTGATTCACTCTCTTCCCTAGAAGGTATAGCCGACAGCCAAAGTAATGATCCGCTCGTACAGAACATCCTTTCTGTTCTGTACAATCTGCATCTCTCTGGCAAGAATGTTGTCTTCATCTGGGTGCCATCTCATGTCGGCATTGAAGGCAACGAGATTGCAGACAGAGCTGCCCGTCAGGCAGCTCTCGCGGATCATGTTGACTATGCCATGTGCCGGCCTGACGATGTCAAGGTCGGCGTTACGGCATTAGTCAACAAAGCATGGCAAAGGGAATGGGAGAGCCTCGAGAGTAAGCTGAAAGCTGTAAAACTCTCTGTGACAGCATGGAAGTCACCGGTCGCGCTTAGTAGGAGACAGGAGGTCGCTCTGACCCGCCTACGAATGGGTCATACCAACTTGACCCATTCTCATCTCCTGACCGGTGACGAAGCACCCACATGCGATACTTGTCACAGCCCTCTAACGGTGAGGCATATAATCGAGGAATGTGCAGCCTACACAGGTCAACGTGTACGGCTGAAGCTCCGAGGTAATGTAGCGTACGATTTGAGCAATTCTGTTTTGTCGGTAGAAACTGTCGTTGCTTTTCTGCAAGCGACAGAACTTCTACGCAGAATTTAGGGGTACTGTAAGGACCAGTTTACTGTGCTGAGCAGTTTTTAATTTGTTGTGCATCGTCTTTTTATGTTAATTTATTATCTTTTTATCTTTGTTAATTTATTCTGTGAACATCCGTCTCGCCTAGTTGGCCCTTTACACCAACTAGGTCGAGTGATTTTACTGTTTTCGTTTTGTATTGTTTTTGTTGTCGGGCACTTTACACCCGACAACGGTTTTATCGCTTTTATTTAGTTTTAAGTTTTATCTGTGTATCTAGCTTTAAGTTTTATTCTGTGTGTCGTCCCTTCACCATGTTGGCTCTTTACACCAACTTGGTGAAGTTGTTATTATCATTGATTTTATCGCATTCGTTTGTATTGTTTTTGTTGTCGGGCACCTTACACCCGGCAACGGTTTTATTTGCCACTTTTTGGTATTTTATTATATTTGTTAACTTATTCTGTGAACGTCCGTCTCACCTAGTTGGCTTTTTACACCAACTAGGTAGAGTGATTTTATTGCATTTGTTTGTTTCGTTTTTGTTGTCGGCCATTTTACACCCGACAACGGTTTTATAGTTTTTATCTAGTTTTAAGTTTTATCTTTGTGTCTAGTTTTAAGTTTTAATCTGTGAGTCGTCCCTCCACTATGTTGGCCTTTTACACCAACTTGGTGGATGTGTTTTGTCTGTCTCGCCTAGCTGGCTTAGGTCGAGTGATTTTAAACTTTTTGTTTCTAGTCATTATTTTAATTTATATGTTAATTTATTTTGTGATTGTCCGTTTTGCCTAGTTGGCATTTTACACCAACTAGGTAGAGTGATTTTATTGCATTTGTTTGTTTCGTTTTTGTTGTCGGGCATTTTACACCCGACAACGGTTTTATAGTTTTTATCTAGTTTTAAGTTTTATCTTTGTGTCTAGTTTTAAGTTTTAATCTGTGTGTCGTCCCTCCATCATGTTGGCCTTTTACACCAACTTGATGGAGTTGTTTTTATTATGAATGTCTGTGCTCGTCTCGCCTAGCTGGTCTAGGTCGAGTGTTTTACTTTCGCTAGTCATTATTTTATTATATATGTTAATTTATTTTGTGAACGTCCGTCTCGCCTGGTTGGCATTTTACACCAACTAGGCGAGTATTATTATTATTTAACAAAATTAAAAAAAAAAAAAAGGAGAATAGCGGCTAATGGCCCTAGCAGTCGATGCCGCTCAAAAAAAAAAAAAAAAAAAAAAAAATAACAATAACAATAACAATAACAATAACAATAACAATAACAATAACAATAACAATAACAATAACAATAACAATAACAATAACAATAACAATAACAATAACAATAACAATAACAATAACAATAACAATAACAATAACAATAACAATAACAATAACAATAACAATAACAATAACAATAACAATAACAATAACAATAACAATAACAATAACAATAACAATAACAATAACAATAACAATAACAATAACAATAACAATAACAATAACAATAACAATAACAATAACAATAACAATAACAATAACAATAACAATAACAATAACAATAACAATAACAATAACAATAACAATAACAATAACAATAACAATAACAATAACAATAACAATAACAATAACAATAACAATAACAATAACAATAACAATAACAATAACAATAACAATAACAATAACAATAACAATAACAATAACAATAACAATAACAATAACAATAACAATAACAATAACAATAACAATAACAATAACAATAACAATAACAATAACAATAACAATAACAATAACAATAACAATAACAATAACAATAACAATAACAATAACAATAACAATAACAATAACAATAACAATAACAATAACAATAACAATAACAATAACAATAACAATAACAATAACAATAACAATAACAATAACAATAACAATAACAATAACAATAACAATAACAATAACAATAACAATAACAATAACAATAACAATAACAATAACAATAACAATAACAATAACAATAACAATAACAATAACAATAACAATAACAATAACAATAACAATAACAATAACAATAACAATAACAATAACAATAACAATAACAATAACAATAACAATAACAATAACAATAACAATAACAATAACAATAACAATAACAATAACAATAACAATAACAATAACAATAACAATAACAATAACAATAACAATAACAATAACAATAACAATAACAATAACAATAACAATAACAATAACAATAACAATAACAATAACAATAACAATAACAATAACAATAACAATAACAATAACAATAACAATAACAATAACAATAACAATAACAATAACAATAACAATAACAATAACAATAACAATAACAATAACAATAACAATAACAATAACAATAACAATAACAATAACAATAACAATAACAATAACAATAACAATAACAATAACAATAACAATAACAATAACAATAACAATAACAATAACAATAAAAATCCGTAATCCAAGGTGTCAATCGTACCGTGCCGAGGGATGGATGGCCACGCGTCAGTTGGTCTCATACGGTGTCCTCCGGATACCTGGCGAACTCCGGTTGCATTTAGCCTTGCTGCAGTATGGGAGCACTGCTGCAGTCGACCTGTATTTCTGCCCTTCTCGTGGGAACCGCATGGCAACCTCTTTCAAAAAACCTTTTGAGGAATCAACCTCGTTAAAAAATGATGCGGCGTCAGGGGACACGCAAAGTCCCCACAATTTTAATGAAAAAACGGTGGCACCTTTGCCACGTTTTTTTATTGTTAAGAGAGGTTGTGAGTTGAATTTTGATAAGGTGAATCCTTTCGCCATATCAAAATTCTTGAATGAGAGATTAGGTAAATGTGGTGTTGTTAAGAAGATTAGGGAAGGTTTAATGGTAGAGACTCTTGATGATAAGCAATCAAAGAAAATTTTAAAAATGAAGCAATTTTTGGACTATTCAGTTGACGTAGTCCCCCATAAAACCTTGAATTATTCAAAAGGTGTAATTTACTGTCGCGATCTAATTTATTGCACGGATGAGGAGATACTGGAAAATCTGCAATCAAAAAATGTCACGGAAATTAGAAGGATAAAAACGAAAAAAGACGGTCAACTGATAAACACCCCATCAATCATTTTGACCTTCAACTCGACCCGTCTGCCAAAATATATAAATATAGCCTTTTACAATATAGAGGTAAGGCAGTATATTCCGAATGTTTTACGTTGCTTCAGGTGCCAAAAACTTGGGCACACATCGGTAAGATGTGACAGCCCTGCCATGTGTCCATGCGGAAGACCTGCACATGAAGGCACTGAATGCGTAGAGCCTTTTAAGTGCGTTAACTGCGGTGATAACCATTCGGCGAGATACAAAAGTTGCCCTGCCTTTGTTCTTGAACAATCCATTCAAGAGCTAAAAACAAAGGAAAGGCTCAGCTATTTCGAAGCCAAAAAGAGGTTATCAATCCCTAAAACGCCAACTGCAGGAGTATCATATTCGCAAGCAACCACACAACCAAAAATGGTGGATAACATAATATCCCAGCTAGCGCCAATGATCTCTAAAATCGTAAGTGAAACCGTCAATCAATCAATCAGTAAACTGCTTGAGAATATTAATACAGGGACAAAAACGTCTGCCCCGACACAATCTCCTCAGGCTAGGGAAGAGCAGAGAACCACTGTACATGTAGCCCCAGTAGGGTGTACACCCTACTCCATCCGCAAGGTAGCGGTGGCAACCAATCCAGAAACTTTGGGTTCTGGAGAAAATTATTTCAAAACTCCCTTGGAGGAAGGGAGAAACCCTGCCATTAAAAGGCAGCAATCACTCTCCGAGTCGGAGAGTGATAAACAACATACATCCCAGCAGGCAAAAAGGCCTGTTGGATGGCCCAAAGGTAAGCCTAGAAAAGCTAAGGCCTCTGGGTCAGATGATAATCCAGCCTCCGGTTCGCAAAACCGGAAAATGTCTTTTTGATTTGTTTGTAAAGTCCATGTGATATTTATTTTTTAATTTTAATTTTATTGATCTTATTGTTGTCTTTGTTTTTATCTTTCTTCTAAGAATTCTAAAAGAGCTGGAACAAATAGTCCAGTGGAATTGCCGTGGTTGCATATCGCATATCGGCGAACTGAAGATCATTCTGCGCAAATACAATCCTTTCTGTGTATGCCTACAGGAAACCCTCTTTAGACCTGATCAGGAGTTCTCACTACGGGGCTACAGCATCCTTAGGGAAGACGTAGCCCCACGCCATAGAGCAAGGGGGGGAGTAGGCATACTAGTACGGGAAGGATGTATATATACGCAAATACCATTAAGAACGGATCTTCAGACCGTAGCCTGTGTGATCAAAGCGCCGATAAATCTCACGATATGCAACGTTTACCTCCCAGATGGCAACTGGGAGCGTAACCAGATAGTCGATCTGATAAGGCAATTACCTGGACCATATCTATTGCTGGGAGACTTTAATGCACACAGTCCGTTATGGGGTTCCTCCCGTCTCGATATCAGAGGCTCGTATATCGAAGACGTGCTTGATATTACGGGAGGGATACTCTTAAATAACGGACTACCGACGCATTTCAACGTTTTCAGCGGTGCATTCTCAGCAATAGATTTAGCAATATCTTCGCCCACTCTCGCCACGCGTCTTCAGTGGCAGGCCCTCGATGATTTACATGGAAGTGATCACTTTCCGATCATCTTGTCCACTAATATTCCGAGGGCCATACAACGCAGACCCAGGCGCTGGCGCCTGGATCTAGCAGAGTGGGAAAAGTTTCGGAACGAAGTCACGTTTCCCGTAAACTCAGAAGATATTAGTTCCACTCTTTCTAATATAAATCTCAGCATTACTCAAGCAGCAGAAAAGTCTATACCACGTACCTCTGGCTCGACTAGTAAATCCTCCGTCCCGTGGTGGAACGTTGAGGTTAGTCGAGTTATCGCAGAGAAGAAACGGGCGTTTAACATCTATAAACGAAATCCTACGCAAGAAAATCTTATCGTTTTTAAACGAAAGCGGGCCGTCGCCCGCCGCAAGATTTTAGAGTCAAAAAACGACTCTTGGAAGAACTACGTGAATTCATTGAAGAGTGACACGTCAGTCACGGAAGTCTGGAGAAAAGTACAAGCTATCCGCGGACAAAGGCCACCGTCCATCATAGGCCTTTGTGATGGAGGCAACACAATCACGGAGCCTCGTGATGTAGCGGAGGCATTAGCTGTACATTTCTCCAGCGCCAGTAGTTCTTCCAATTATAATCCCGAATTCTTGCGTAGGAAAGGTGAACTAGAAGCTCCACTAGACTTTAACACAGATTCGGATCTTAATTACAATCATCCATTTTCAATGGTTGAGTTCGAGGAGGCACTTAGGTTTAGCAATGACTCCTCTCCTGGCCCGGATAATATCCCCTACAAAATGATAGAAAATCTGCCACACGAATCAAAAACCCATATCCTGTCTTTATTTAATTGGATATGGGAGAAAGGGGAATATCCGGAGCAATGGAGAGAAGCAATTATTGTGCCTCTTCTCAAGACTGGAAAAGATCCGAATCGTGCTTCTAGTTATCGCCCGGTTTCCTTGACTTGCTGCTTGAGTAAAATTCTTGAAAAAATGGTCAATAGCCGACTGGTATGGATTCTCGAGTCGCGAGAACTGATCGTACCCTACCAGTCAGGATTTAGGAAACGTCATTCCACTATTGACCATCTGGTCCGTTTAGAGAATGCCATTCAAAACGCTTTTCTAGAGAGAAAACACCTAGTCGCGGTGTTTTTCGATCTAGAAAAAGCTTATGATATGACATGGCGTCATGGCATTCTTGGGAAGTTGCATCGGTGGGGACTGAGAGGCCGTCTGCCTTTATTCATCCAGTCCTTCTTATCGCACCGAAGTTTTCGAGTACGTGTAGGAGATTTTGTCTCCTCTCTCCACGTACAAGAAAACGGTATACCGCAGGGCTCTACCATTAGCGTAACCCTTTTCTCTATTGCGGTAAATGATATTGCAACTTCCGTTAGTACCCCAGTGAATACGTGCCTGTATGTCGACGACCTCGCAATCTACATGGCCGGAGATACCATCCCGGCTATATGTAGAGAGCTGCAGAGGAACATTGATAACATCGTTCGAGACGCTGGCTCGTGTGGTTTTCGGTTTTCAGAGACAAAGATGGCTTGTGTCCATTTTTGTCGTCTGAGAAAGCCACACAGGGAGCCTAGTCTACGCATTAATGGTTCTGTTATTCAATGTGTCGACAGTTATCGATTTCTAGGACTTATTTTCGACAGGACTCTGTCATTCCGTCCCCACATTAATGACCTTGCTACAAGGTGTAAGAAGGCACTTAATCTAATTAGGTGCCTTTCTAACATTAATTGGGGTGCGAGCAGAGAGGTCTTGCTGCGGCTGTATCAGGCTCTGGTTCTGTCCAGGCTTGACTACGGGGGCGCAGTATATTCCGCTGCTCGTAATTCGTGGTTACAAGTCCTAGATTCGATACATTATGCAGGTATACGTTACGCTACAGGAGCTTTTAGGACCACACCAAGGAATAGTCTCTGCTGTGATGCCGGGTTACTACCGCTAAAGTACAGACGTCTTCGGTTCGCCTTGCGATATGAAGCGTCTGTACGTAGTAACCCGAAACACATAAACTTTGAATCTTTTAGCAAAGCAGAGACATACCGAAAATACGCCTTGCGACCGTCTGTCACAAGGCCGGTGTGTGTCCGAGCGCGCGAGTTCCGTAAGAGTCTTGAGTTCCATTTGCCCGAAATACAGCCGGTGGGTGTGTGCGAGGTACCGCCATGGGCGTTACCAGCACCACACATAATTTTGAGATTGCTGGACGATCCAAAGGTCGAAACGACGCCGGCAACTTTTCGGGTGAAACTAATGGAACTCGTTAACAATTACACAGACTCTTGCTGCATATATACGGATGGATCGAAAACCGACACTGGGGTGGGATCGGCTATTGTAGCTGATTCTACACCCCAATCATGGCCGCTAGATCCAATGTCCACCGTATATACTGCCGAACTATACGCAATATTAAAAGCGCTCAACTACTGCGATACGTCTAGCAGTAGTACATTCCTCGTTATTTCAGATTCACTCTCTTCCCTACAAAGTATCGCCGACAGCCAAAATAATGATCCGCTCGTACAGAACATCCTTTCTGTTCTGTACAGCCTGCATCTCGCTGGCAAGAATGTTGTCTTCATATGGGTGCCATCACACGTCGGCATTGAAGGCAACGAGATTGCAGACAGAGCTGCCCGTCAGGCAGCTCTCGCGGATCATGTTGACTACGCCATGTGTCGGCCTGACGATGTCAAGGTCGGCGTTACGGCGTTAGTCAACAAAGCGTGGCAAAGGGAATGGGAGAGCCTCGAGAGTAAGCTTAAAGCTGTAAAACTCTCTGTGACAGCATGGAAGTCACCGGTCGCACTTAGTAGGAGAGAGGAGGTCGCTCTGACCCGCCTACGAATGGGTCATACTAACTTGACCCATTCCCATCTCCTGACCGGTGACGAAGCACCCACATGCGACACTTGTCACAGCCCTCTAACGGTGAGGCATATAATCGAGGAATGTGCAGCCTACACAGGTCAACGTGTACGGCTGAAGCTCCGAGGTAATGTAGCGTTTGATTTGAGCAATTCTGTTTTGTCGGTAGAAACTGTCGTTGCTTTTCTGCAAGCGACAGAACTTCTACGCAGAATTTAGGGGTACTGTAAGGACCAGTTTACTGTGCTGAGCAGTTTTTAATTTGTTGTGCATCGTCTTTTTATGTTAATTTATTATCTTTGTTAATTTATTCTGTGAACGTCCGTCTCGTCTAGTTGGCCCTTTACACCAACTAGGTCGAGTGATTTTTATCGTTTTCGTTTTGTATTGTTTTTGTTGTCGGGCACTTTACACCCGACAACGGTTTTATCGTTTTTTATCTAGTTTTAAGTTTTATCTCTATGTTCAGTTATAAGTTTTATTCTGTGTGTCGTCCCTCCATCATTTTGGCCATTTACACCAATTTGGTGGGGTTGTTTTTTTTTTTTTATCATTGATGTTTGTACCTTGTCCACTCACCTAGTTGGCTTTTTACACCAACTAGGTTGAGTCATTTTATTGTATTCGTTCGTATTGTTTTAGTTGTCGGGCACTGTACACCCGACAACGGTTTTATCGCTTTTATTTAGTTTTAAGTTTTATCTATGTGTCTAGTTTTAAGTTTTAATCTGTGTCGTCCCTCCACCATGTTGGCCTTTTACACCAACTTGGTGGATGTGTTTTGTCCGTCTCGCCTAGCTGGCCTAGGTCGAGTGATTTTAAACTTTTTGTTTCTAGTCATTATTTTAATAATATATGTTAATTTATTTTGTGATTGTCCGTCTCGCCTAGTTGGCATTTTACACCAACTAGGTCGAGTGATTTTATTATTTTTGTTTGAATTGTTTCTCTGGTGTCAGGCCATTTACACCCGACATTGGTTTTATTTCTATGTGTTAATTTATTTTGTGTTCGTCCGTCTCGCCTAGTTGGCATTTTACACCAACTAGGCGAGTATTATTATTATAACTAAACCTGAAAAAAAAAAAAAGAGAATAGCGGCTAATGGCCCTAGCAGTCGATGCCGCTCAAAAAAAAAAAAAAAAAAAAAAAAAAAAAAAAAAAAAAAAAAAAAAAAACAATAACAATAACAATAACAATAACAATAACAATAACAATAACAATAACAATAACAATAACAATAACAATAACAATAACAATAACAATAACAATAACAATAACAATAACAATAACAATAACAATAACAATAACAATAACAATAACAATAACAATAACAATAACAATAACAATAACAATAACAATAACAATAACAATAACAATAACAATAACAATAACAATAACAATAACAATAACAATAACAATAACAATAACAATAACAATAACAATAACAATAACAATAACAATAACAATAACAATAACAATAACAATAACAATAACAATAACAATAACAATAACGGGATCGAGTGGTTCTGTCCACAGGGGGGCGTGTAGCGTCTTATAGGTGCCCTAGCCGGGGCTAGCTTGCTAGCCCTGGTTAGGTGTCACCCTAGCTTCTCCGCCCCCAAGACCGGCATGCGTACCATCATTGGTATAACCTACCTGAGGTGATCCTGTTTCTGCAGAACATGCCGGATCTAGAGGAGTAAACCTCGACTAAAAATCCGTAATCCAAGGTGTCAATCGTACCGTGCCGAGGGATGGATGGCCACGCGTCAGTTGGTCTCATACGGTGTCCTCCGGATACCTGGCGAACTCCGGTTGAATTTAGCCTTGCTGCAGTATGGGAGCACTGCTGCAGTCGACCTTTATTTCTGCCCTACTCGTGGGAACCGCATGGCAACCTCATTTCAAAAAACCCTTGAGGAATCAACCTCACTAAAAAATGATGCGGCGTCTGGGAACACGCAAAGTTCCCAAACCTTTAAAGAAAAATCAGTGGCTCATATGCCTCGATTTTTCGTAGTGAAAAGAAACGATGGACTTAACTTTGATAAAGTTAATCCATTTGCTATTTCAAAGTTTGTTGAGCAAGCGATAGGTAAAGTTTGTAGCATTAAGAAAATCAAGGATGGGCTCATGATCGAAGCACAGACAGACAAACAGTCCATTAAGCTATTAAAACTAAACAAATTTCTGCATTTTGACGTCGAGGTAATTGTACATAAAACATTAAATTATGTGAAAGGAATTGTTTACTGCCGAGATCTGGTATCGTGCAGTGACGAGGAGATTCTAGATGATTTAAAAAAACATAACGTAATTGAAATAAGACGAATCAAGACCAAACGTGATGACCAGTTGATCAATACTCCGTCAATAGTATTAACTTTTAATACAACAGTGTTGCCAAAAAAAGTCAACATAGCTTTTTACAGCTTAGAGGTCAGAATGTATATACCTAGTGTTCTGCGATGCTTCAGGTGTCAGAAGTTAGGGCACACATCTACTAGATGTGAAAGCCCAGCACTATGCGCCTGTGGTAAAGCAGTCCACGACGGAACAGAGTGTGTTGAGCCATTAAAATGCGTAAACTGCGGAGGTAACCACTCCGCCAGATACAAGAACTGTCCGTCTCTTATTTTTGAAAAGTCGGTTCAAGAACTAAGAACTAGAGAGAGAATCAGTTACTTTGATGCTAAGAAGAAGCTAACCTTACCGAAAGCTCCAGTAGAGAATACTTCGTATGCACAAGCTGCGAATAAACGTTTAAACACAGAACAATTGCTCTCCGAACTAACACCAATAATTGCCAAATTAGTAGGAGATTCAATTAAAAAGACATTGGGAGATATGATAAGCGACAAAGGTGAAACTACAAAGCAGAAACTAATTGAACAAGCCGCAGTTTTGGAAAAAACTGCAAAACAAATGCTACGTGCATCTGTAGCTTCATCGTCTGAAGCTACAACCCTCTTCCCCCAAGCGGAGAAGAGCATTATCACTCCAGCGACCGTAACATCGGACGCTGGAAACCATTTCAAAACCCCTTCAGATGAAGGGAGGTTACCAGCCTGCAAGAGACAGCAATCACTCTCTGAATCAGAGAGTGAGAAACAATGCTCAGGCCAGCAGGCGAAACGGCCAGTTGGCTGGCCGAAAGGAAAGGCCAGAAAGCCAAAGGCCACAAATCCTGAGCCAAATACTGGTCAGGACAAGACGGCTTCCGGTTCTCAACACCGGAAAATGTCTTTTTAATTTATCTGTTAAGTGCACGTGTTGTTTAATTTATTTCATTGTCCGTCCTCGTTCTTGTCTTGGTTTTTATCTTTTATTTTAATTCAAAGAGTTGGAACAAATGGTCCAATGGAACTGCAATGGTTGCATATCGCATTTTGGTGAGCTGAAGATTATCCTTAAAAAATATAGTCCCTTCTGTATATGTCTTCAAGAGACCCACTTCCATCCTCAGGAATTATTTAGCCTGCGAGATTATAACATCCTAAGGAAGGATGTTATACCCCGTCAACGTGTTAGAGGAGGAGTGGGCATATTTTTAAAAAGGGGGACTATTTTTAAAGAGATATCATTAAGGACTGATCTTCAAGCAATAGCGTGCAAAATAGAGTCACCATTAACTGTAACCATATGCAACTTGTACCTCCCAGATCCAAACTGGGAGGTCCGTCAAGTTGTTGACCTAATCGAGCAGTTACCTAGACCATATCTATTGCTGGGAGATTTTAATGCGCATAACCCATTATGGGGCTCGTCGGCTGTCGATACCAGAGGTGCACATATTGAAGACCTTCTGGATATTGCAGGAGCAGTACTTCTTAACACCGGACAGCCGACACACTTTAATGCCGCAAATGGGACACTCTCAGCAATAGATCTGACAATATCTTCCCCCACTCTCGCCACACGTCTTCAGTGGCAGGCCCTCGAAGATCTACACGGTAGTGATCACTTTCCGATCGTCGTGTCGACTAATATTCCGAGGGCCGTAGAACGCAGACCCAGGCGCTGGCGCCTGGATCTAGCAGAGTGGGAAAAGTTTCGGAACGAGGTCTCGTTTCCGCTAACTTAGAAGATATTAATTCCACTCTTTCTAGTATTAATCTCAGCATTACTCAAGCAGCAGAAAAGACCATACCACGTACCTCTGGCTCGACTAGTAAACCCTCCGTCCCATGGTGGAACGTTGAGGTTAGTCGAGTTATCGCAGAGAAGAAACGAGCATTTAATGTCTATAAAAAATACCCTACGCAAGAAAATCTAATCAATTTCAAACGAAAGCGGGCCATAGCCCGCCGTATAATCGTACAATCAAAAAACGATTCATGGAAGAACTACGTCAACACCATGTCAAGTGATGCTTCTATCACAGATGTCTGGAGAAAAGTGCGTGCTATTCGCGGACAGCGCTTACCGTCCATTATAGGCCTGTGTAATGGAGGCAATACCATTACAGAGCCTTTTGAGGTAGCGGAAGCATTAGCAGCGCACTTCTCCAGCACAAGTAGTTCTTCCAATTATTTACCTGAATTTAGGCGTAGGAAGGGCGAACTAGAAGTCCCAATTGACTTCACGACAGATTCGGATCATGATTACAACAATCCATTTACAATGGAAGAGTTCCAAGAGGCACTAAACACTAGTAAAGATTCTTCTCCTGGACCCGATGACATCCCATATAAAATGATAGATAATCTACCTATAAGTTGCAAGGCCAGTATTCTGGCACTGTACAATAAAATATGGGAAAGAGGGGAGTATCCATCTATATGGAGAGAAGCAACTATAGTGCCTCTAATTAAATCTGGAAAAGATCCGAATCTCGCTACTAGTTATCGCCCTGTGTCATTAACATGCTGCTTGAGTAAAGTCTTTGAAAAAATGGTCAATAGCCGACTGGTATGGATTCTCGAGTCGCGAGAACTGATCGTACCCTACCAGTCTGGATTTAGGAAACGTCATTCCACTATTGACCATCTGGTCCGTTTAGAGAATGCCATTCAAAACGCTTTTCTAGAGAGAAAACACCTTGTCGCGGTGTTTTTCGATCTAGAAAAAGCCTATGATATGACATGGCGTCATGGCATTCTTAGGAAGTTGCATCGGTGGGGACTGAGAGGCCGTCTGCCTTTATTCATCCAGTCCTTCTTGTCGCACCGGAGTTTTCGAGTACGTGTAGGAGATTCTCTCTCCTCTCTCCACGTACAAGAAAACGGTATACCGCAGGGCTCTACGATCAGCGTAACCCTATTTTCTATAGCGGTAAACCATATTGCAACTTCCGTTAGTACCCCCGTAAATACGTGCCTGTATGTCGACGACCTAGCAATTTACATGGCCGGAGATACCATCCCGGCTATATGTAGAGAGCTGCAGAGGAGCATTGATGACATCGTGCGAGACGCTGGCTCGTGTGGTTTTCGTTTTTCAGAGACAAAGATGGCATGTGTCCATTTTTGTCGTCTGAGAAAGCCACACAGGG
This sequence comes from Ontholestes murinus, assembly GCA_963969525.1. NCBI lineage: Eukaryota > Metazoa > Arthropoda > Insecta > Coleoptera > Staphylinidae > Ontholestes > Ontholestes murinus. The sequence continues at coordinate 38,432,404 of OZ018391.1, forward strand.
AGCCTAGTCTACATATCAATGGTTCTGTCATTCAATGTGTCGACAGTTATCGTTTTCTAGGACTAATATTCGACAGGACTCTGTCATTCCGTCCCCACATTAATGACCTTGCTACAAGGTGCAAGAAGGCACTTAATCTAATTAGGTGCCTTTCTAATATTAATTGGGGTGCGAGCAGAGAGGTTTTGCTGCGGCTGTATCAGGCTCTGGTTCTGTCCAGGCTTGACTACGGGTGCGCAGTATATTCCGCTGCTCGTAATTCGTGGTTGCAAGTCCTAGATTCGATACATTATGCAGGTATACGTTACGCTACAGGAGCTTTTAGGACCACACCAAGAAATAGTCTCTGCTGTGATGCCGGGTTACTACCGCTAAAGTACAGGCGTCTTCGGTTCGCTTTGCGATATGAAGCGTCTGTACGTAGTAACCCGAAACACATCAATTTTGAATGTTTCAGCAAAGCAGAGACATATCGAAAATACGCCTTGCGACCGTCTGTCACAAGGCCGGTGTGTGTCCGAGCGCGCGAGTTCCGCAAGAGTCTTGAGTTCCATTTGCCCGAAATACAGCCGGTGGGTGTGTGTGAGGTACCGCCATGGGCGATACCCGCACCACACATAATTCTAAAGCTGCTGGACGATCCAAAGCACCAAACGACGCCGGCAATTTTTCGGGTGAAATTAATGGAACTCGTCAACAAATACACAGACTCTTGCTGCATATATACGGATGGATCGAAAACCGACACTGGGGTGGGATCGGCTATTGTAGCTGATTCTACACCCCAATCATGGTCGCTAGATCCAATGTCCACCGTATATACTGCCGAACTATACGCAATTCTGAAAGCGCTCCACTACTGCGATACGTCTAGCAGTAGTACATTCCTCGTCATCTCTGATTCACTCTCTTCCCTAGAAAGTATAGCCGACCGCCAAAATAATGATCCGCTCGTACAGAACATCCTTTCAGTCCTGTACACTCTGCATCTCACTGGCAAGAATGTTGTCTTCGTCTGGGTGCCATCTCACGTCGGAATCGAAGGCAACGAGATAGCAGACAGAGCTGCCCGTCAGGCAGCTCTTGCGGATCATGTTGACTACGCCATGTGTCGGCCTGACGATGTCAAGGTCGGCGTTACGGCGTTAGTCAACAAAGCATGGCAAAGGGAATGGGAGAGCCTCGAGAGTAAGCTTAAAGCTGTAAAACTCTCTGTGACAGCATGGAAGTCACCGGTTAAACTCAACAGGAGACAGGAGGTCGCTCTGACCCGCCTTAGAATGGGTCACACTAACTTGACCCATTCTTATCTCCTAACCGGTGACGAAGCACCCACATGCGATACGTGTCACAGCCCTCTAACGGTGAGGCATATAATCGAGGAATGTGCAGCCTACACAGGTCAACGTGTACGGCTGAAGCTCCGAGGTAATGTAGCGTACGATTTGAGCAATTCTGTTTCGTCGGTAGAAACTGTCGTTGCTTTTCTGCAAGCGACAGAACTTCTACGCAGAATTTAGGGGTACTGTAAGGACCAGTTTACTGTGCTGAGCAGTTTTTAATTTGTTGTGCATCGTTTTTTTTTTATGTTAATTTATTATCTTTGTTAATTTATTCTGTGAACGTCCGTCTCGTCTAGTTGGCCCTTTACACCAACTAGGTCGAGTGATTTTATCGTTTTTGTTTTGTATTGTTTTTGTTGTCGGGCACTTTACACCCGACAACGGTTTTATCGATTTTATCTAGCTTTAAGTTTTACCTGTGCGTCGTCCCTTCACCATGTTGGCTCTTTACACCAACTTGGTGGAGTTGTTTTTATCATTGATTTTACCGCATTCGTTTGTATTGTTTTTGTTGTCGGTCACTTTACACCCGGCAACGGTTTTATTTGCCACTTTTTGGTGTTTTATCATATTTGTTAACTTATTCTGTGAACGTCCGTCTCACCTAGTTGGCTTTTTACACCAACTAGGTAGAATGATTTTATTGTATTCGTTTGTATCGTTTTTGTTGTCGGGCACTTTACACCCGACAACGGTTTTATAGTTTTTATCTAGTTTTAAGTTTTATCTTTGTGTCTAGTTTTAAGTGTTAATCTGTGTGTCGTCCCCTCCACCATGTTGGCCTTTTACACCAACTTGGTGGATGTGTTCTGTCCGTCTCGCTTAGCTGGCCTAGGTCGAGTGATTTTAAATTTTTTGTATCTAGTCATTATTTTAATTTATATGTTAATTTATTTTGTGAATGTTCGTCTCGCCTAGTTGGCATTTTACACCAACTAGGTTGAGTGATTTTAATATTTTTGTTTGTATTATCGCTCTGCTGTCGGGCTATTTACACCCGACAGCGGTTTTATTTATATTTGTTAATTTATTCTGTGTCTGTCCGTCCTCGCCTAGTTGGCTTTTTACACCACCTAGGCGAGTATTATTATTATTGAAAAATATATAATAAACAAAAAAAAAGGAGAATAGCGGCTAATGGCCCTGGTAGTCGATGCCGCTCTACAAAAAAAAAAAAAAAAAAAAAAAAAAAACATAACAATAACAATAACAATAACAATAACAATAACAATAACAATAACAATAACAATAACAATAACAATAACAATAACAATAACAATAACAATAACAATAACAATAACAATAACAATAACAATAACAATAACAATAACAATAACAATAACAATAACAATAACAATAACAATAACAATAACAATAACAATAACAATAACAATAACAATAACAATAACAATAACAATAACAATAACAATAACAATAACAATAACAATAACAATAACAATAACAATAACAATAACAATAACAATAACAATAACAATAACAATAACAATAACAATAACAATAACAATAACAATAACAATAACAATAACAATAACAATAACAATAACAATAACAATAACAATAACAATAACAATAACAATAACAATAACAATAACAATAACAATAACAATAACAATAACAATAACAATAACAATAACAATAACAATAACAATAACAATAACAATAACAATAACAATAACAATAACAATAACAATAACAATAACAATAACAATAACAATAACAATAACAATAACAATAACAATAACAATAACAATAACAATAACAATAACAATAACAATAACAATAACAATAACAATAACAATAACAATAACAATAACAATAACAATAACAATAACAATAACAATAACAATAACAATAACAATAACAATAACAATAACAATAACAATAACAATAACAATAACAATAACAATAACAATAACAATAACAATAACAATAACAATAACAATAACAATAACAATAACAATAACAATAACAATAACAATAACAATAACAATAACAATAACAATAACAATAACAATAACAATAACAATAACAATAACAATAACAATAACAATAACAATAACAATAACAATAACAATAACAATAACAATAACAATAACAATAACAATAACAATAACAATAACAATAACAATTAACAATAACAATAACAATAACAATAACAATAACAATAACAATAACAATAACAATAACAATAACAATAACAATAACAATAACAATAACAATAACAATAACAATAACAATAACAATAACAATAACAATAACAATAACAATAACAATAACAATAACAATAACAATAACAATAACAATAACAATAACAATAACAATAACAATAACAATAACAATAACAATAACAATAACAATAACAATAACAATAACAATAACAATAACAATAACAATAACAATAACAATAACAATAACAATACAATAACAATAACAATAACAATAACAATAACAATAACAATAACAATAACAATAACAATAACAATAACAATAACAATAACAATAACAATAACAATAACAATAACAATAACAATAACAATAACAATAACAATAACAATAACAATAACAATAACAATAACAATAACAATAACAATAACAATAACAATAACAATAACAATAACAATAACAATAACAATAACAATAACAATAACAATAACAATAACAATAACAATAACAATAACAATAACAATAACAATAACAATAACAATAACAATAACAATAACAATAACAATAACAATAACAATAACAATAACAATAACAATAACAATAACAATAACAATAACAATAACAATAACAATAACAATAACAATAACAATAACAATAACAATAACAATAACAATAACAATAACAATAACAATAACAATAACAATAACAATAACAATAACAATAACAATAACAATAACAATAACAATAACAATAACAATAACAATAACAATAACAATAACAATAACAATAACAATAACAATAACAATAACAATAACAATAACAATAACAATAACAATAACAATAACAATAACAATAACAATAACAATAACAATAACAATAACAATAACAATAACAATAACAATAACAATAACAATAACAATAACAATAACAATAACAATAACAATAACAATAACAATAACAATAACAATAACAATAACAATAACAATAACAATAACAATAACAATAACAATAACAATAACAATAACAATAACAATAACAATAACAATAACAATAACAATAACAATAACAATAACAATAACAATAACAATAACAATAACAATAACAATAACAATAACAATAACAATAACAATAACAATAACAATAACAATAACAATAACAATAACAATAACAATAACAATAACAATAACAATAACAATAACAATAACAATAACAATAACAATAACAATAACAATAACAATAACAATAACAATAACAATAACAATAACAATAACAATAACAATAACAATAACAATAACAATAACAATAACAATAACAATAACAATAACAATAACAATAACAATAACAATAACAATAACAATAACAATAACAATAACAATAACAATAACAATAACAATAACAATAACAATAACAATAACAATAACAATAACAATAACAATAACAATAACAATAACAATAACAATAACAATAACAATAACAATAACAATAACAATAACAATAACAATAACAATAACAATAACAATAACAATAACAATAACAATAACAATAACAATAACAATAACAATAACAATAACAATAACAATAACAATAACAATAACAATAACAATAACAATAACAATAACAATAACAATAACAATAACAATAACAATAACAATAACAATAACAATAACAATAACAATAACAATAACAATAACAATAACAATAACAATAACAATAACAATAACAATAACAATAACAATAACAATAACAATAACAATAACAATAACAATAACAATAACAATAACAATAACAATAACAATAACAATAACAATAACAATAACAATAACAATAACAATAACAATAACAATAACAATAACAATAACAATAACAATAACAATAACAATAACAATAACAATAACAATAACAATAACAATAACAATAACAATAACAATAACAATAACAATAACAATAACAATAACAATAACAATAACAATAACAATAACAATAACAATAACAATAACAATAACAATAACAATAACAATAACAATAACAATAACAATAACAATAACAATAACAATAACAATAACAATAACAATAACAATAACAATAACAATAACAATAACAATAACAATAACAATAACAATAACAATAACAATAACAATAACAATAACAATAACAATAACAATAACAATAACAATAACAATAACAATAACAATAACAATAACAATAACAATAACAATAACAATAACAATAACAATAACAATAACAATAACAATAACAATAACAATAACAATAACAATAACAATAACAATAACAATAACAATAACAATAACAATAACAATAACAATAACAATAACAATAACAATAACAATAACAATAACAATAACAATAACAATAACAATAACAATAACAATAACAATAACAATAACAATAACAATAACAATAACAATAACAATAACAATAACAATAACAATAACAATAACAATAACAATAACAATAACAATAACAATAACAATAACAATAACAATAACAATAACAATAACAATAACAATAACAATAACAATAACAATAACAATAACAATAACAATAACAATAACAATAACAATAACAATAACAATAACAATAACAATAACAATAACAATAACAATAACAATAACAATAACAATAACAATAACAATAACAATAACAATAACAATAACAATAACAATAACAATAACAATAACAATAACAATAACAATAACAATAACAATAACAATAACAATAACAATAACAATAACAATAACAATAACAATAACAATAACAATAACAATAACAATAACAATAACAATAACAATAACAATAACAATAACAATAACAATAACAATAACAATAACAATAACAATAACAATAACAATAACAATAACAATAACAATAACAATAACAATAACAATAACAATAACAATAACAATAACAATAACAATAACAATAACAATAACAATAACAATAACAATAACAATAACAATAACAATAACAATAACAATAACAATAACAATAACAATAACAATAACAATAACAATAACAATAACAATAACAATAACAATAACAATAACAATAACAATAACAATAACAATAACAATAACAATAACAATAACAATAACAATAACAATAACAATAACAATAACAATAACAATAACAATAACAATAACAATAACAATAACAATAACAATAACAATAACAATAACAATAACAATAACAATAACAATAACAATAACAATAACAATAACAATAACAATAACAATAACAATAACAATAACAATAACAATAACAATAACAATAACAATAACAATAACAATAACAATAACAATAACAATAACAATAACAATAACAATAACAATAACAATAACAATAACAATAACAATAACAATAACAATAACAATAACAATAACAATAACAATAACAATAACAATAACAATAACAATAACAATAACAATAACAATAACAATAACAATAACAATAACAATAACAATAACAATAACAATAACAATAACAATAACAATAACAATAACAATAACAATAACAATAACAATAACAATAACAATAACAATAACAATAACAATAACAATAACAATAACAATAACAATAACAATAACAATAACAATAACAATAACAATAACAATAACAATAACAATAACAATAACAATAACAATAACAATAACAATAACAATAACAATAACAATAACAATAACAATAACAATAACAATAACAATAACAATAACAATAACAATAACAATAACAATAACAATAACAATAACAATAACAATAACAATAACAATAACAATAACAATAACAATAACAATAACAATAACAATAACAATAACAATAACAATAACAATAACAATAACAATAACAATAACAATAACAATAACAATAACAATAACAATAACAATAACAATAACAATAACAATAATGGGATCGAGTGGTTCTGTCCACAGGGGGGCGTGTAGCGTCTTATAGGTGCCCTAGCCGGGGCTAGCTTGCTAGCCCTGGTTAGGTGTCACCCTAGCTTCTCCGCCCCCAAGACCGGCATGCGTACCATCATTGGTATAACCTACCTGAGGTGATCCTGTTTCTGCAGAACATGCCGGATCTAGAGGAGTAAACCTCGACTAAAAATCCGCAATCCTAAGGTGTCAACCGTACCGTGCCGATGGGATGAATGGCTATGCGTTATTTAGCTGCTAACGGTGTATTCCGGATACCTCCCGACCTCCGGTCTCAATTAGGGTTCTGTCGGTAAGGCGCACTGCCGACAGCGACCATTAGTTCGTCCATACTCGTGGGATATACATGAGATCCAATAATAACAACAATCTAATGGAGGAATCAACCTCCCAAAAAAATGAAGCGGCGTCTAGGAACACGCAAAGTTCCCAAAGGACCAATATGAACCTGGAAAAGGTGGTTTATCCCCGGTTCCTGGTCATTAAAAGAAAGGATGAAGAAAATTTCTTCAACACGAATCCATTTCTAATCCAGAGAAGTCTGTTTGGTTTAATAGGAGAGGTTAAGAGTGTCAAAAAGACAAAAGTAGGTTTACTTGTAGAAACAAATAGTGCAGCACAATCAAGACGATGCAGCAGTATCACTAAAATCGCAGATTATAGAGTAGAAGTAACACCTCATGCAACGCTAAATACCTCACGTGGCGTTGTATTCTGTCGGGATCTCTTAAACTGCACCGAAGCAGAAATCTTAGAAGAGCTAAAGGATCAAGGTGTAATAGCAGTCCGTCGTTTAAAGACTACTAGAGAAGGTGAAGTCCAAGAGTCCCCCCTGCATATATTTACGTTTAGTTCCACTGTTTTACCAAAACGAATAATGGTGGCATTTCACTCGCTACCTATAAGAGAATACATACCTGCACCAATGAGATGTTTTAGGTGCCAAAAATTTGGACACACAGCTGAACGATGCAAATCCGAACAACTATGTGTCTGTGGCAAACCAATACACGAGGGGTACCCGTGTGAAATGCCAATTAAGTGTATTAATTGCTCAGGTCCTCACTCCGCTAGATCAAGAGAATGCCCTACCTACAGAGAAGAACAAGCTATTCAAACCATCAAAATAAAAGAAAAGATTTCATATATAGAAGCAAAAAGGAAAGTAGTTATACACACTCCTAAAGCAATGACTAGTTACTCTAGCGCAGTAAGTACCGTAAGTCAATTAAACATAAACTCACTTTTAGAAAAATTAGTACCTGCTATTGTGGAAGCTGTAAAATCAAACCTTAAAAGCGACATTACACCTGATGACCCGTTCAAAAAACCCACGACCACTGCCCTATTAGAGATGAAAAAACGAGCTACCGGTCACATTGAACACCGGGCTGCCTCTCACGGTACCCCTATCAATTCCAGTAGCGAAACAGAAAAACGAAAACTCAACGCAGATGAAGATGACTCCGACGACAGCATTGTCGTCGAACATTATAAAAAGAGAGGAAAAGGTTGGCCGAAGGGAAAACCTCGGAAAGCCTCTTTCTAACTGTGATATTTATCTAGTCATTTTATATATAATTTTTTAATCATATTTATTAATCTATTAATTTAATCTATTTATTTATTTATTTAATTAATCACTTATCGTTTTAATTCATTATTAATGTATTACCCATTCGGTCACTCCTTCAATTTCACTTAAAAATGTTCACCTATATCAATTTTTGTTTACAGAAAGCATAATTCAATGGAACTGTAACGGATTAGTACAAAAAGTGCCATATTTACAGCTGCTACTGAAGGAATTCTCTCCCTTTTGCGTCGCACTCCAGGAGACTCATCTGGTAGAAAACTCGTCATTTTCTCTACGTGAATACAAATGCCTAAGGCGTGACGATACCTATAATCAGCGTGCCAGAGGCGGTGTTGCTCTCTTAGTAAGAAATGACTGCGCCGTTAAACCCATCATACTAAATACGAACTTACAAGCTGTTGCGATCGAAGTATCCTTTCCACTTAAGATAACACTCTGCTCCATCTACTTACCGCCGAACCGACCATTCAACCCGAATCATCTCGAATCTCTTTTCCATCAGCTTCCTCGTCCATGGATTCTACTCGGAGATTTTAATGCTCATTCTGCCATGTGGGCATCTAGTAGAACAGACCCGAGGGGACGACAATTAGAGACAATCTTTGAAGATTTAGGATGCGTTATATTGAACAATGGGGAAATGACTCACCTGAATACCATAGCAGGCACTGAGTCGATAATCGATCTGAGTATTGCGTCCGCGGGTGCAGCCCTACGTTGTACCTGGAGAACCCACCCGGAATTCTCTTTCAGTGACCACTACCCAATATCCATCAATACTCATACACCGAAAATAAAACCTGAAAGCTACAGAAGATGGAATCTTAAAAAAGCGGACTGGAACAAGTACCGAGAATATTTTAAAACGCCCCAGCTTTGTAATGACATTAACGACTCTGTATCTCTTCTCACCGATGAAATATTAAAGGCAGCCGAACATAGCATACCATCCTACTTAATACTCCCCAAACATCGCAAAATAGTCCCATGGTGGGATGAGGAAGTAAAGGAAGCCATATCACGCAAAAAGCACGCATATAACATGTTTAAAAGACATCCTTCAAGAGATAATCTAATAAACTTCAAAAAGACAAGAGCAGAAGCAAGAAGATGCGTGTTAAGTAAAAAACGAACCTTATGGCAGGAATATGTGGCGACAATAACTACATCTACATCTTCCTCAGATATGTGGCGAAAGGTGAGATCTGTTGGAGGCTACAAATCCGTAGCTCCAATTACACACCTCTTAGAAAACGGCCAGGAAATTACTAACCCAAAAGATATATGTGAAACGCTTGCTGACCGTTTTAAAGCTAACAGCTCCTCGGAAAACTACAATGACGAGTTTCAAACCATTAAAGCACGAGAAGAAAACACTCACCTTAACTTTAATAGCACCAACGAGGAACCATACAACAGTACTCTAACAACGAGCGAGTTAGACAACGTTCTCTCATCCCTTAAGAAATCAGCAGCAGGAATCGACTTAGTACAATATGATTTTCTAAAGAATTTACCAGAAGATGGAAAAAATCACCTATTAAAGATCTTTAACGCTATCTGGAATTCTAGTACCCTCCCTAATGTATGGCGTCGGGCAATCATAATACCCATTATCAAACCAGGTAAAGACCCCAGTGACCCTAAGAGTTACAGACCTATCTCTCTTACAAGCTGTATAAGCAAAGTCCTAGAAAAAATGATTGCACGACGTCTGTTCTGGATACTAGAACAACAAAACCTACTAAGTCCAATCCAAACTGGTTTCCGACGACATTACAGCACAGAAGACGCTCTTCTATATTTCGAGAGGTCATTACAGACTGCGTTCCTAAATAGAAATCATGTTACTGCCGTATTCTTGGATCTAGAGAAAGCGTAC